>JALAJA010001919.1:0-24072 GCA_023376005.1 Doryteuthis pealeii | reverse complement strand
GCACTGGATGACACTAGAGTTATGAAACCAATGTCAGACGTCACCATGGACCAAAGGCCAACTGATTGGTACCGACCCTCTCCGACTGGGAAGCCAGTGCCACGGAATAGCGGTAGCGTAGGGTCGATGGGGGCAATATGAGACACCTCTATATCTTCGCACTGGATGACTCTAGAGTTATGAAACCAATGTCAGACGTCACCATGGACCAAAGGCCAACTGATTAGGTACCGACCCTCTCCGACTGGGAAGCCAGTGCCACGGAATAGCGGTAGCGTAGGGTCGATGGGGGCAATATGAGACACCTCTATATCTTCGCACTGGATGACTCTAGAGTTATGAAACCAATGTCAGACGTCACCATGGACCAAAGGCCAACTGATTGGTACCGACCCTCTCCGACTGGGAAGCCAGTGCCACGGAATAGCGGTAGCGTAGGGTCGATGGGGGCAATATGAGACACCTCTATATCTTCGCACTGGATGACTCTAGAGTTATGAAACCAATGTCAGACGTCACCATGGACCAAAGGCCAACTGATTAGGTACCGACCCTCTCCGACTGGGAAGCCAGTGCCACGGAATAGCGGTAGCGTAGGGTCGATGGGGGCAATATGAGACACCTCTATATCTTCGCACTGGATGACTCTAGAGTTATGAAACCAATGTCAGACGTCACCATGGACCAAAGGCCAACTGATTAGGTACCGACCCTCTCCGACTGGGAAGCCAGTGCCACGGAATAGCGGTAGCGTAGGGTCGATGGGGGCAATATGAGACACCTCTATATCTTCGCACTGGATGACTCTAGAGTTATGAAACCAATGTCAGACGTCACCATGGACCAAAGGCCAACTGATTAGGTACCGACCCTCTCCGACTGGGAAGCCAGTGCCACGGAATAGCGGTAGCGTAGGGTCGATGGGGGCAATATGAGACACCTCTATATCTTCGCACTGGATGACTCTAGAGTTATGAAACCAATGTCAGACGTCACCATGGACCAAAGGCCAACTGATTAGGTACCGACCCTCTCCGACTGGGAAGCCAGTGCCACGGAATAGCGGTAGCGTAGGGTCGATGGGGGCAATATGAGACACCTCTATATCTTCGCACTGGATGACTCTAGAGTTATGAAACCAATGTCAGACGTCACCATGGACCAAAGGCCAACTGATTAGGTACCGACCCTCTCCGACTGGGAAGCCAGTGCCACGGAATAGCGGTAGCGTAGGGTCGATGGGGGCAATATGAGACACCTCTATATCTTCGCACTGGATGACTCTAGAGTTATGAAACCAATGTCAGACGTCACCATGGACCAAAGGCCAACTGATTAGGTACCGACCCTCTCCGACTGGGAAGCCAGTGCCACGGAATAGCGGTAGCGTAGGGTCGATGGGGGCAATATGAGACACCTCTATATCTTCGCACTGGATGACTCTAGAGTTATGAAACCAATGTCAGACGTCACCATGGACAAAGGCCAACTGATTGGTACCGACCCTCTCCGACTGGGAAGCCAGTGCCACGGAATAGCGGTAGCGTAGGGTCGATGGGGGCAATATGAGTCTTCGCACTGGATGACTCTAGAGTTATGAAACCAATGTCAGACGTCACCATGGACCAAAGGCCAACTGATTAGGTACCGACCCTCTCCGACTGGGAAGCCAGTGCCACGGAATAGCGGTAGCGTAGGGTCGATGGGGGCAATATGAGACACCTCTATATCTTCGCACTGGATGACTCTAGAGTTATGAAACCAATGTCAGACGTCACCATGGACCAAAGGCCAACTGATTAGGTACCGACCCTCTCCGACTGGGAAGCCAGTGCCACGGAATAGCGGTAGCGTAGGGTCGATGGGGGCAATATGAGACACCTCTATATCTTCGCACTGGATGACTCTAGAGTTATGAAACCAATGTCAGACGTCACCATGGACAAAGGCCAACTGATTGGTACCGACCCTCTCCGACTGGGAAGCCAGTGCCACGGAATAGCGGTAGCGTAGGGTCGATGGGGGCAATATGAGACACCTCTATATCTTCGCACTGGATGACTCTAGAGTTATGAAACCAATGTCAGACGTCACCATGGACCAAAGGCCAACTGATTAGGTACCGACCCTCTCCGACTGGGAAGCCAGTGCCACGGAATAGCGGTAGCGTAGGGTCGATGGGGGCAATATGAGACACCTCTATATCTTCGCACTGGATGACTCTAGAGTTATGAAACCAATGTCAGACGTCACCATGGACCAAAGGCCAACTGATTAGGTACCGACCCTCTCCGACTGGGAAGCCAGTGCCACGGAATAGCGGTAGCGTAGGGTCGATGGGGGCAATATGAGACACCTCTATATCTTCGCACTGGATGACTCTAGAGTTATGAAACCAATGTCAGACGTCACCATGGACCAAAGGCCAACTGATTAGGTACCGACCCTCTCCGACTGGGAAGCCAGTGCCACGGAATAGCGGTAGCGTAGGGTCGATGGGGGCAATATGAGACACCTCTATATCTTCGCACTGGATGACTCTAGAGTTATGAAACCAATGTCAGACGTCACCATGGACCAAAGGCCAACTGATTAGGTACCGACCCTCTCCGACTGGGAAGCCAGTGCCACGGAATAGCGGTAGCGTAGGGTCGATGGGGGCAATATGAGACACCTCTATATCTTCGCACTGGATGACTCTAGAGTTATGAAACCAATGTCAGACGTCACCATGGACCAAAGGCCAACTGATTAGGTACCGACCCTCTCCGACTGGGAAGCCAGTGCCACGGAATAGCGGTAGCGTAGGGTCGATGGGGGCAATATGAGACACCTCTATATCTTCGCACTGGATGACTCTAGAGTTATGAAACCAATGTCAGACGTCACCATGGACCAAAGGCCAACTGATTAGGTACCGACCCTCTCCGACTGGGAAGCCAGTGCCACGGAATAGCGGTAGCGTAGGGTCGATGGGGGCAATATGAGACACCTCTATATCTTCGCACTGGATGACTCTAGAGTTATGAAACCAATGTCAGACGTCACCATGGACCAAAGGCCAACTGATTAGGTACCGACCCTCTCCGACTGGGAAGCCAGTGCCACGGAATAGCGGTAGCGTAGGGTCGATGGGGGCAATATGAGACACCTCTATATCTTCGCACTGGATGACTCTAGAGTTATGAAACCAATGTCAGACGTCACCATGGACCAAAGGCCAACTGATTAGGTACCGACCCTCTCCGACTGGGAAGCCAGTGCCACGGAATAGCGGTAGCGTAGGGTCGATGGGGGCAATATGAGACACCTCTATATCTTCGCACTGGATGACTCTAGAGTTATGAAACCAATGTCAGACGTCACCATGGACCAAAGGCCAACTGATTAGGTACCGACCCTCTCCGACTGGGAAGCCAGTGCCACGGAATAGCGGTAGCGTAGGGTCGATGGGGGCAATATGAGACACCTCTATATCTTCGCACTGGATGACTCTAGAGTTATGAAACCAATGTCAGACGTCACCATGGACCAAAGGCCAACTGATTAGGTACCGACCCTCTCCGACTGGGAAGCCAGTGCCACGGAATAGCGGTAGCGTAGGGTCGATGGGGGCAATATGAGACACCTCTATATCTTCGCACTGGATGACTCTAGAGTTATGAAACCAATGTCAGACGTCACCATGGACCAAAGGCCAACTGATTAGGTACCGACCCTCTCCGACTGGGAAGCCAGTGCCACGGAATAGCGGTAGCGTAGGGTCGATGGGGCAATATGAGACACCTCTATATCTTCGCACTGGATGACTCTAGAGTTATGAAACCAATGTCAGACGTCACCATGGACAAAGGCCAACTGATTGGGTACCGACCCTCTCCGACTGGGAAGCCAGTGCCACGGAATAGCGGTAGCGTAGGGTCGATGGGGGCAATATGAGACACCTCTATATCTTCGCACTGGATGACTCTAGAGTTATGAAACCAATGTCAGACGTCACCATGGACCAAAGGCCAACTGATTAGGTACCGACCCTCTCCGACTGGGAAGCCAGTGCCACGGAATAGCGGTAGCGTAGGGTCGATGGGGGCAATATGAGACACCTCTATATCTTCGCACTGGATGACTCTAGAGTTATGAAACCAATGTCAGACGTCACCATGGACAAAGGCCAACTGATTGGTACCGACCCTCTCCGACTGGGAAGCCAGTGCCACGGAATAGCGGTAGCGTAGGGTCGATGGGGGCAATATGAGACACCTCTATATCTTCGCACTGGATGACTCTAGAGTTATGAAACCAATGTCAGACGTCACCATGGACCAAAGGCCAACTGATTAGGTACCGACCCTCTCCGACTGGGAAGCCAGTGCCACGGAATAGCGGTAGCGTAGGGTCGATGGGGGCAATATGAGACACCTCTATATCTTCGCACTGGATGACTCTAGAGTTATGAAACCAATGTCAGACGTCACCATGGACCAAAGGCCAACTGATTAGGTACCGACCCTCTCCGACTGGGAAGCCAGTGCCACGGAATAGCGGTAGCGTAGGGTCGATGGGGGCAATATGAGACACCTCTATATCTTCGCACTGGATGACTCTAGAGTTATGAAACCAATGTCAGACGTCACCATGGACCAAAGGCCAACTGATTAGGTACCGACCCTCTCCGACTGGGAAGCCAGTGCCACGGAATAGCGGTAGCGTAGGGTCGATGGGGGCAATATGAGACACCTCTATATCTTCGCACTGGATGACTCTAGAGTTATGAAACCAATGTCAGACGTCACCATGGACAAAGGCCAACTGATTGGTACCGACCCTCTCCGACTGGGAAGCCAGTGCCACGGAATAGCGGTAGCGTAGGGTCGATGGGGGCAATATGAGACACCTCTATATCTTCGCACTGGATGACTCTAGAGTTATGAAACCAATGTCAGACGTCACCATGGACCAAAGGCCAACTGATTAGGTACCGACCCTCTCCGACTGGGAAGCCAGTGCCACGGAATAGCGGTAGCGTAGGGTCGATGGGGCAATATGAGACACCTCTATATCTTCGCACTGGATGACTCTAGAGTTATGAAACCAATGTCAGACGTCACCATGGACCAAAGGCCAACTGATTAGGTACCGACCCTCTCCGACTGGGAAGCCAGTGCCACGGAATAGCGGTAGCGTAGGGTCGATGGGGGCAATATGAGACACCTCTATATCTTCGCACTGGATGACTCTAGAGTTATGAAACCAATGTCAGACGTCACCATGGACCAAAGGCCAACTGATTAGGTACCGACCCTCTCCGACTGGGAAGCCAGTGCCACGGAATAGCGGTAGCGTAGGGTCGATGGGGGCAATATGAGACACCTCTATATCTTCGCACTGGATGACTCTAGAGTTATGAAACCAATGTCAGACGTCACCATGGACCAAAGGCCAACTGATTAGGTACCGACCCTCTCCGACTGGGAAGCCAGTGCCACGGAATAGCGGTAGCGTAGGGTCGATGGGGCAATATGAGACACCTCTATATCTTCGCACTGGATGACTCTAGAGTTATGAAACCAATGTCAGACGTCACCATGGACCAAAGGCCAACTGATTAGGTACCGACCCTCTCCGACTGGGAAGCCAGTGCCACGGAATAGCGGTAGCGTAGGGTCGATGGGGGCAATATGAGACACCTCTATATCTTCGCACTGGATGACTCTAGAGTTATGAAACCAATGTCAGACGTCACCATGGACCAAAGGCCAACTGATTAGGTACCGACCCTCTCCGACTGGGAAGCCAGTGCCACGGAATAGCGGTAGCGTAGGGTCGATGGGGGCAATATGAGACACCTCTATATCTTCGCACTGGATGACTCTAGAGTTATGAAACCAATGTCAGACGTCACCATGGACAAAGGCCAACTGATTGGGTACCGACCCTCTCCGACTGGGAAGCCAGTGCCACGGAATAGCGGTAGCGTAGGGTCGATGGGGGCAATATGAGACACCTCTATATCTTCGCACTGGATGACTCTAGAGTTATGAAACCAATGTCAGACGTCACCATGGACCAAAGGCCAACTGATTGGTACCGACCCTCTCCGACTGGGAAGCCAGTGCCACGGAATAGCGGTAGCGTAGGGTCGATGGGGGCAATATGAGACACCTCTATATCTTCGCACTGGATGACTCTAGAGTTATGAAACCAATGTCAGACGTCACCATGGACCAAAGGCCAACTGATTGGTACCCTCTCCGACTGGGAAGCCAGTGCCACGGAATAGCGGTAGCGTAGGGTCGATGGGGGCAATATGAGACACCTCTATATCTTCGCACTGGATGACTCTAGAGTTATGAAACCAATGTCAGACGTCACCATGGACCAAAGGCCAACTGATTAGGTACCGACCCTCTCCGACTGGGAAGCCAGTGCCACGGAATAGCGGTAGCGTAGGGTCGATGGGGGCAATATGAGACACCTCTATATCTTCGCACTGGATGACTCTAGAGTTATGAAACCAATGTCAGACGTCACCATGGACCAAAGGCCAACTGATTGGTACCGACCCTCTCCGACTGGGAAGCCAGTGCCACGGAATAGCGGTAGCGTAGGGTCGATGGGGGCAATATGAGACACCTCTATATCTTCGCACTGGATGACTCTAGAGTTATGAAACCAATGTCAGACGTCACCATGGACCAAAGGCCAACTGATTAGGTACCGACCCTCTCCGACTGGGAAGCCAGTGCCACGGAATAGCGGTAGCGTAGGGTCGATGGGGCAATATGAGACACCTCTATATCTTCGCACTGGATGACTCTAGAGTTATGAAACCAATGTCAGACGTCACCATGGACCAAAGGCCAACTGATTAGGTACCGACCCTCTCCGACTGGGAAGCCAGTGCCACGGAATAGCGGTAGCGTAGGGTCGATGGGGGCAATATGAGACACCTCTATATCTTCGCACTGGATGACTCTAGAGTTATGAAACCAATGTCAGACGTCACCATGGACCAAAGGCCAACTGATTGGTACCGACCCTCTCCGACTGGGAAGCCAGTGCCACGGAATAGCGGTAGCGTAGGGTCGATGGGGGCAATATGAGACACCTCTATATCTTCGCACTGGATGACTCTAGAGTTATGAAACCAATGTCAGACGTCACCATGGACCAAAGGCCAACTGATTAGGTACCGACCCTCTCCGACTGGGAAGCCAGTGCCACGGAATAGCGGTAGCGTAGGGTCGATGGGGCAATATGAGACACCTCTATATCTTCGCACTGGATGACTCTAGAGTTATGAAACCAATGTCAGACGTCACCATGGACCAAAGGCCAACTGATTAGGTACCGACCCTCTCCGACTGGGAAGCCAGTGCCACGGAATAGCGGTAGCGTAGGGTCGATGGGGGCAATATGAGACACCTCTATATCTTCGCACTGGATGACTCTAGAGTTATGAAACCAATGTCAGACGTCACCATGGACAAAGGCCAACTGATTGGTGCCGACCCTCTCCGACTGGGAAGCCAGTGCCACGGAATAGCGGTAGCGTAGGGTCGATGGGGCAATATGAGACACCTCTATATCTTCGCACTGGATGACTCTAGAGTTATGAAACCAATGTCAGACGTCACCATGGACCAAAGGCCAACTGATTAGGTACCGACCCTCTCCGACTGGGAAGCCAGTGCCACGGAATAGCGGTAGCGTAGGGTCGATGGGGGCAATATGAGACACCTCTATATCTTCGCACTGGATGACTCTAGAGTTATGAAACCAATGTCAGACGTCACCATGGACCAAAGGCCAACTGATTAGGTACCGACCCTCTCCGACTGGGAAGCCAGTGCCACGGAATAGCGGTAGCGTAGGGTCGATGGGGGCAATATGAGACACCTCTATATCTTCGCACTGGATGACTCTAGAGTTATGAAACCAATGTCAGACGTCACCATGGACCAAAGGCCAACTGATTAGGTACCGACCCTCTCCGACTGGGAAGCCAGTGCCACGGAATAGCGGTAGCGTAGGGTCGATGGGGGCAATATGAGACACCTCTATATCTTCGCACTGGATGACTCTAGAGTTATGAAACCAATGTCAGACGTCACCATGGACCAAAGGCCAACTGATTGGTACCGACCCTCTCCGACTGGGAAGCCAGTGCCACGGAATAGCGGTAGCGTAGGGTCGATGGGGGCAATATGAGACACCTCTATATCTTCGCACTGGATGACTCTAGAGTTATGAAACCAATGTCAGACGTCACCATGGACCAAAGGCCAACTGATTAGGTACCGACCCTCTCCGACTGGGAAGCCAGTGCCACGGAATAGCGGTAGCGTAGGGTCGATGGGGGCAATATGAGACACCTCTATATCTTCGCACTGGATGACTCTAGAGTTATGAAACCAATGTCAGACGTCACCATGGACCAAAGGCCAACTGATTAGGTACCGACCCTCTCCGACTGGGAAGCCAGTGCCACGGAATAGCGGTAGCGTAGGGTCGATGGGGGCAATATGAGACACCTCTATATCTTCGCACTGGATGACTCTAGAGTTATGAAACCAATGTCAGACGTCACCATGGACCAAAGGCCAACTGATTAGGTACCGACCCTCTCCGACTGGGAAGCCAGTGCCACGGAATAGCGGTAGCGTAGGGTCGATGGGGGCAATATGAGACACCTCTATATCTTCGCACTGGATGACTCTAGAGTTATGAAACCAATGTCAGACGTCACCATGGACAAAAGGCCAACTGATTGGGTGCCAACCCTCTCCGACTGGAGCCAGTGCCACGGAATAGCGGTAGCGTAGGGTCGATGGGGGCAATATGAGACACCTCTATATCTTCGCACTGGATGACTCTAGAGTTATGAAACCAATGCCAGACGTCACCATGGACCAAAGGCCAACTGATTAGGTACCGACCCTCTCCGACTGGGAAGCCAGTGCCACGGAATAGCGGTAGCGTAGGGTCGATGGGGCAATATGAGACACCTCTATATCTTCGCACTGGATGACTCTAGAGTTATGAAACCAATGTCAGACGTCACCATGGACAAAAGGCCAACTGATTAGGTACCGACCCTCTCCGACTGGGAAGCCAGTGCCACGGAATAGCGGTAGCGTAGGGTCGATGGGGGCAATATGAGACACCTCTATATCTTCGCACTGGATGACTCTAGAGTTATGAAACCATTGTCAGACGTCACCATGGACCAAAGGCCAACGGATTAGGTACCGACCCTCTCGACTGGGAAGCCAGTGCCAGGGAATAGCGGTAGCGTAGGGTCGATGGGGCAATATGAGACACCTCTATATCTTCGCACTGGATGACTCTAGAGTTATGAAACCAATGTCAGACGTCACCATGGACCAAAGGCCAACGGATTAGGTACCGACCCTCTCCGACTGGAAAGCCAGTGCCACGGAATAGCGGTAGCGTAGGGTCGATGGGGGCAATATGAGACACCTCTATATCTTCGCACTGGATGACCTAGAGTTATGAAACCAATGCCAGACGTCACCATGGACCAAAGGCCAACTGATTAGGTACCGACCCTCTCCGACTGGGAAGCCAGTGCCACGAATAGCGGTAGCGTAGGGTCGATGGGGGCAATATGAGACACCTCTATATCTTCGCACTGGATGACTCTAGAGTTATGAAACCAATGCCAGACGTCACCATGGACCAAAGGCCAACTGATTAGGTACCGACCCTCTCCGACTGGGAAGCCAGTGCCACGGAATAGCGGTAGCGTAGGGTCGATGGGGCAATATGAGACACCTCTATATCTTCGCACTGGATGACTCTAGAGTTATGAAACCAATGCAGACGTCACATGGACCAAAGGCCACTGATTGGGTCCGACCCTCTCGACTGGGAAGCCGTGCCACGGAATGGCGGTAGCGTAGGGTCATGGGGGCAATATGAGACACCTCTATATCTTCGCACTGGATGACCTAAGTTATGAAACCAATGTCAGACGTCACATGGAACCAAAGACACTGATTGGGTCCGACCCTCTCGACTGGAAGCCAGTGCCACGGAATAGCGTAGCTAGGGTCGATGGGGGCAATATGAGACACCTCTATATCTTCGCACTGGATGACTCTAGAGTTATGAAACCAATGTCAGACGTCACCATGACCAAAGGCCAACTATTGGGTACCGACCCTCTCCGACTGGGAAGCCAGTGCCACGGAATAGCGGTAGCGTAGGGTCGATGGGGGCAATATGAGACACCTCTATATCTTCGCACTGGATGACCTAAGTTATGAAACCAATGTCAGACGTCACATGGACCAAAGGCCAACGATTAGGTAGACCCTCTCCGACTGGGAAGCCAGTGCCACGGAATAGCGGTAGCGTAGGGTCGATGGGGCAATATGAGACACCTCTATATCTTCGCACTGGATGACTCTAGATTTATAAACCAATGTCAGACGTCACCATGACCAAAGGCCAATTATTGGGTACGACCCTCTCCGACTGGGAAGCCAGTGCCACGGAATAGCGGTAGCGTAGGGTCGATGGGGGCAATATGAGACACCTCTATATCTTCGCACGGGATGACTCTAGAGTTATGAAACCAATGTCAGACGTCACCATGACCAAAGGCCAACTATTGGGTACCGACCCTCTCCGCTGGGAAGCCAGTGCCACGGAATAGCGGTAGCGTAGGGTCGATGGGGGCAATATGAGACACCTCTATATCTTCGCACGGATGACTCTAGAGTTATGAAACCAATGTCAGACGTCACATGGACCAAAGCCACTGTATTGGTCGACCCTCTCCGACTGAAAGCCAGTGCACGGAATAGGGTAGCGTAGGTCGATGGGGGCAATATGAGACACCTCTATATTCGCACTGGATGACTCTAGAGTTATGAAACCAATGTCAGACGTCACCATGGACCAAAGGCCAACGGATTAGGTACCGACCTCTCGCACTGGAAGCCAGTGCCACGGAATAGCGGTAGCGTGGGGTCGATGGGGGCAATAGAGACCTCTATATCTTCGCACTGGATGATCTAGGTTATGAAACCAATGCCAGACGTACCATGGACCAAACCAACTGATTGGTGACCCTCTCCGACTGGGAAGCAGTGCCAGGAATAGCGGTAGCGTAGGGTCGATGGGGGCAATATGAGACACCTCTATATCTTCGCACTGGATGACTCTAGGTTATGAAACCAATGCCAGACTCACATGGACAAAGGCCACTGATTGGGTACCGACCTCTCCGACTGGGAAGCCAGTGCCACGGAATAGCGGTAGCGTAGGGTCGATGGGGCAATATGAGACACCTCTATATTTCGCACTGGATGACTCTAGAGTTATGAAACCAATGTCAGACGTCACCATGGACCAAAGGCCAACTGATTAGGTACCGACCCTCTCCGACTGGGAAGCCAGTGCCACGGAATAGCGGTAGCGTAGGGTCGATGGGGCAATATGAGACACCTCTATATCTTCGCACTGGATGACTCTAGAGTTATGAAACCAATGTCAGACGTCACCATGGACCAAAGGCAACTGATTAGGTACCGACCCTCTCCGACTGGGAAGCCAGTGCCCGGAATAGCGGTAGCGTAGGGTCGATGGGGGCAATATGAGACACCTCTATATCTTCGCACTGGATGACTCTAGAGTTATGAAACCAATGTCAGACGTCCACATGGACCAAAGGCCAACTGATTAGGTACCGACCCTCTCCGACTGGGAAGCCAGTGCCACGGAATAGCGGTAGCGTAGGGTCGATGGGGGCAATATGAGACACCTCTATATCTTCGCACTGGATGACTCTAGAGTTATGAAACCATTGTCAGACGTCACCATGACCAAAGGCCAACGGATTAGGTACCGACCCTCCTCGACTGGGAAGCAGTGCCAGGGAATAGCGGTAGCGTAGGGTCGATGGGGGCAATATGAGACACCTCTATATCTTCGCACTGGATGACTCTAGAGTTATGAAACCAATGTCAGAGGTCACCATGGACCAAAGGCCAACGGATTGGTACCGACCCTCTCCGACTGGAAAGCCAGTGCCACGGAATAGCGGTAGCGTAGGGTCGATGGGGGCAATATGAGACACCCTTATATCTTCGCACTGGATGACCTAGAGTTATGAAACCAATGTCAGACGTCACCATGGACCAAAGGCCAACTGATTAGGTACCGACCCTCTCGACTGGGAAGCCAGTGCCACGGAATAGCGGTAGCGTAGGGTCGATGGGGGCAATATGAGACACCTCTATATCTTCGCACTGGATGACTCTAGAGTTATGAAACCAATGTCAGACTCACCATGGACCAAAGGCCAACTGATTAGGTACCGACCCTCTCCGACTGGGAAGCCAGTGCCACGGAATAGCGGTAGCGTAGGGTCGATGGGGGCAATATGAGACACCTCTATATCTTCGCACTGGATGACTCTAGAGTTATGAAACCAATGTCAGACGTCACCATGGACCAAAGGCCAACTGATTAGGTACCGACCTCTCCGACTGGGAAGCCAGTGCCACGGAATAGCGGTAGCGTAGGGTCGATGGGGGCAATATGAGACACCTCTATATCTTCGCACTGGATGACTCTAGAGTTATGAAACCATTGTCAGACGTCACCATGACCAAAGGCCAACGGATTAGGTACCGACCTCTGCGACTGGGAAGCCAGTGCCACGGAATAGCGGTAGCGTAGGGTCGATGGGGCAATATGAGACACCTCTATATCTTCGCACTGGATGACTCTAGAGTTATGAAACCAATGTCAGACGTCACCATGGACCAAAGGCCAACTGATTAGGTACCGACCCTCTCCGACTGGGAAGCCAGTGCCACGGAATAGCGGTAGCGTAGGGTCGATGGGGGCAATATGAGACACCTCTATATCTTCGCACTGGATGACTCTAGAGTTATGAAACCAATGTCAGACGTCACCATGGACCAAAGGCCAACTGATTGGGTACCGACCCTCTCCGACTGGGAAGCCAGTGCCACGGAATAGCGGTAGCGTAGGGTCGATGGGGGCAATATGAGACACCTCTATATCTTCGCACTGGATGACTCTAGAGTTATGAAACCAATGTCAGACGTCACCATGGACCAAAGGCCAACTGATTAGGTACCGACCCTCTCCGACTGGGAAGCCAGTGCCACGGAATAGCGGTAGCGTAGGGTCGATGGGGGCAATATGAGACACCTCTATATCTTCGCACTGGATGACTCTAGAGTTATGAAACCAATGTCAGACGTCACCATGGACCAAAGGCCAACTGATTGGGTACCGACCCTCTCCGACTGGGAAGCCAGTGCCACGGAATAGCGGTAGCGTAGGGTCGATGGGGGCAATATGAGACACCTCTATATCTTCGCACTGGATGACTCTAGAGTTATGAAACCAATGTCAGACGTCACCATGGACCAAAGGCCAACTGATTGGGTACCGACCCTCTCCGACTGGGAAGCCAGTGCCACGGAATAGCGGTAGCGTAGGGTCGATGGGGGCAATATGAGACACCTCTATATCTTCGCACTGGATGACTCTAGAGTTATGAAACCAATGTCAGACGTCACCATGGACCAAAGGCCAACTGATTAGGTACCGACCCTCTCCGACTGGGAAGCCAGTGCCACGGAATAGCGGTAGCGTAGGGTCGATGGGGCAATATGAGACACCTCTATATCTTCGCACTGGATGACTCTAGAGTTATGAAACCAATGTCAGACGTCACCATGGACCAAAGGCCAACTGATTGGGTACCGACCCTCTCCGACTGGGAAGCCAGTGCCACGGAATAGCGGTAGCGTAGGGTCGATGGGGGCAATATGAGACACCTCTATATCTTCGCACTGGATGACTCTAGAGTTATGAAACCAATGTCAGACGTCACCATGGACCAAAGGCCAACTGATTAGGTACCGACCCTCTCCGACTGGGAAGCCAGTGCCACGGAATAGCGGTAGCGTAGGGTCGATGGGGGCAATATGAGACACCTCTATATCTTCGCACTGGATGACTCTAGAGTTATGAAACCAATGTCAGACGTCACCATGGACCAAAGGCCAACTGATTGGTACCGACCCTCTCCGACTGGGAAGCCAGTGCCACGGAATAGCGGTAGCGTAGGGTCGATGGGGGCAATATGAGACACCTCTATATCTTCGCACTGGATGACTCTAGAGTTATGAAACCAATGTCAGACGTCACCATGGACCAAAGGCCAACTGATTGGGTACCGACCCTCTCCGACTGGGAAGCCAGTGCCACGGAATAGCGGTAGCGTAGGGTCGATGGGGCAATATGAGACACCTCTATATCTTCGCACTGGATGACTCTAGAGTTATGAAACCAATGTCAGACGTCACCATGGACCAAAGGCCAACTGATTAGGTACCGACCCTCTCCGACTGGGAAGCCAGTGCCACGGAATAGCGGTAGCGTAGGGTCGATGGGGGCAATATGAGACACCTCTATATCTTCGCACTGGATGACTCTAGAGTTATGAAACCAATGTCAGACGTCACCATGGACCAAAGGCCAACTGGGTACCGACCCTCTCCGACTGGGAAGCCAGTGCCACGGAATAGCGGTAGCGTAGGGTCGATGGGGGCAATATGAGACACCTCTATATCTTCGCACTGGATGACTCTAGAGTTATGAAACCAATGTCAGACGTCACCATGGACCAAAGGCCAACTGATTGGTACCGACCCTCTCCGACTGGGAAGCCAGTGCCACGGAATAGCGGTAGCGTAGGGTCGATGGGGGCAATATGAGACACCTCTATATCTTCGCACTGGATGACTCTAGAGTTATGAAACCAATGTCAGACGTCACCATGGACCAAAGGCCAACTGATTAGGTACCGACCCTCTCCGACTGGGAAGCCAGTGCCACGGAATAGCGGTAGCGTAGGGTCGATGGGGCAATATGAGACACCTCTATATCTTCGCACTGGATGACTCTAGAGTTATGAAACCAATGTCAGACGTCACCATGGACCAAAGGCCAACTGATTAGGTACCGACCCTCTCCGACTGGGAAGCCAGTGCCACGGAATAGCGGTAGCGTAGGGTCGATGGGGGCAATATGAGACACCTCTATATCTTCGCACTGGATGACTCTAGAGTTATGAAACCAATGTCAGACGTCACCATGGACCAAAGGCCAACTGATTGGGTACCGACCCTCTCCGACTGGGAAGCCAGTGCCACGGAATAGCGGTAGCGTAGGGTCGATGGGGCAATATGAGACACCTCTATATCTTCGCACTGGATGACTCTAGAGTTATGAAACCAATGTCAGACGTCACCATGGACCAAAGGCCAACTGATTGGTACCGACCCTCTCCGACTGGGAAGCCAGTGCCACGGAATAGCGGTAGCGTAGGGTCGATGGGGGCAATATGAGACACCTCTATATCTTCGCACTGGATGACTCTAGAGTTATGAAACCAATGTCAGACGTCACCATGGACCAAAGGCCAACTGATTAGGTACCGACCCTCTCCGACTGGGAAGCCAGTGCCACGGAATAGCGGTAGCGTAGGGTCGATGGGGGCAATATGAGACACCTCTATATCTTCGCACTGGATGACTCTAGAGTTATGAAACCAATGTCAGACGTCACCATGGACCAAAGGCCAACTGATTGGTACCGACCCTCTCCGACTGGGAAGCCAGTGCCACGGAATAGCGGTAGCGTAGGGTCGATGGGGGCAATATGAGACACCTCTATATCTTCGCACTGGATGACTCTAGAGTTATGAAACCAATGTCAGACGTCACCATGGACCAAAGGCCAACTGATTGGGTACCGACCCTCTCCGACTGGGAAGCCAGTGCCACGGAATAGCGGTAGCGTAGGGTCGATGGGGCAATATGAGACACCTCTATATCTTCGCACTGGATGACTCTAGAGTTATGAAACCAATGTCAGACGTCACCATGGACCAAAGGCCAACTGATTAGGTACCGACCCTCTCCGACTGGGAAGCCAGTGCCACGGAATAGCGGTAGCGTAGGGTCGATGGGGGCAATATGAGACACCTCTATATCTTCGCACTGGATGACTCTAGAGTTATGAAACCAATGTCAGACGTCACCATGGACCAAAGGCCAACTGATTAGGTACCGACCCTCTCCGACTGGGAAGCCAGTGCCACGGAATAGCGGTAGCGTAGGGTCGATGGGGGCAATATGAGACACCTCTATATCTTCGCACTGGATGACTCTAGAGTTATGAAACCAATGTCAGACGTCACCATGGACCAAAGGCCAACTGATTAGGTACCGACCCTCTCCGACTGGGAAGCCAGTGCCACGGAATAGCGGTAGCGTAGGGTCGATGGGGGCAATATGAGACACCTCTATATCTTCGCACTGGATGACTCTAGAGTTATGAAACCAATGTCAGACGTCACCATGGACCAAAGGCCAACTGATTGGTACCGACCCTCTCCGACTGGGAAGCCAGTGCCACGGAATAGCGGTAGCGTAGGGTCGATGGGGGCAATATGAGACACCTCTATATCTTCGCACTGGATGACTCTAGAGTTATGAAACCAATGTCAGACGTCACCATGGACCAAAGGCCAACTGATTAGGTACCGACCCTCTCCGACTGGGAAGCCAGTGCCACGGAATAGCGGTAGCGTAGGGTCGATGGGGGCAATATGAGACACCTCTATATCTTCGCACTGGATGACTCTAGAGTTATGAAACCAATGTCAGACGTCACCATGGACCAAAGGCCAACTGATTGGGTACCGACCCTCTCCGACTGGGAAGCCAGTGCCACGGAATAGCGGTAGCGTAGGGTCGATGGGGGCAATATGAGACACCTCTATATCTTCGCACTGGATGACTCTAGAGTTATGAAACCAATGTCAGACGTCACCATGGACCAAAGGCCAACTGATTAGGTACCGACCCTCTCCGACTGGGAAGCCAGTGCCACGGAATAGCGGTAGCGTAGGGTCGATGGGGGCAATATGAGACACCTCTATATCTTCGCACTGGATGACTCTAGAGTTATGAAACCAATGTCAGACGTCACCATGGACCAAAGGCCAACTGATTAGGTACCGACCCTCTCCGACTGGGAAGCCAGTGCCACGGAATAGCGGTAGCGTAGGGTCGATGGGGGCAATATGAGACACCTCTATATCTTCGCACTGGATGACTCTAGAGTTATGAAACCAATGTCAGACGTCACCATGGACCAAAGGCCAACTGATTGGTACCGACCCTCTCCGACTGGGAAGCCAGTGCCACGGAATAGCGGTAGCGTAGGGTCGATGGGGCAATATGAGACACCTCTATATCTTCGCACTGGATGACTCTAGAGTTATGAAACCAATGTCAGACGTCACCATGGACCAAAGGCCAACTGATTAGGTACCGACCCTCTCCGACTGGGAAGCCAGTGCCACGGAATAGCGGTAGCGTAGGGTCGATGGGGGCAATATGAGACACCTCTATATCTTCGCACTGGATGACTCTAGAGTTATGAAACCAATGTCAGACGTCACCATGGACCAAAGGCCAACTGATTGGTACCGACCCTCTCCGACTGGGAAGCCAGTGCCACGGAATAGCGGTAGCGTAGGGTCGATGGGGGCAATATGAGACACCTCTATATCTTCGCACTGGATGACTCTAGAGTTATGAAACCAATGTCAGACGTCACCATGGACCAAAGGCCAACTGATTAGGTACCGACCCTCTCCGACTGGGAAGCCAGTGCCACGGAATAGCGGTAGCGTAGGGTCGATGGGGCAATATGAGACACCTCTATATCTTCGCACTGGATGACTCTAGAGTTATGAAACCAATGTCAGACGTCACCATGGACAAAAGGCCAACTGATTGGGTGCCGACCCTCTCCGACTGGGAAGCCAGTGCCACGGAATAGCGGTAGCGTAGGGTCGATGGGGGCAATATGAGACACCTCTATATCTTCGCACTGGATGACTCTAGAGTTATGAAACCAATGTCAGACGTCACCATGGACCAAAGGCCAACTGATTAGGTACCGACCCTCTCCGACTGGGAAGCCAGTGCCACGGAATAGCGGTAGCGTAGGGTCGATGGGGGCAATATGAGACACCTCTATATCTTCGCACTGGATGACTCTAGAGTTATGAAACCAATGTCAGACGTCACCATGGACCAAAGGCCAACTGATTGGTACCGACCCTCTCCGACTGGGAAGCCAGTGCCACGGAATAGCGGTAGCGTAGGGTCGATGGGGGCAATATGAGACACCTCTATATCTTCGCACTGGATGACTCTAGAGTTATGAAACCAATGTCAGACGTCACCATGGACCAAAGGCCAACTGATTAGGTACCGACCCTCTCCGACTGGGAAGCCAGTGCCACGGAATAGCGGTAGCGTAGGGTCGATGGGGGCAATATGAGACACCTCTATATCTTCGCACTGGATGACTCTAGAGTTATGAAACCAATGTCAGACGTCACCATGGACCAAAGGCCAACTGATTGGTACCGACCCTCTCCGACTGGGAAGCCAGTGCCACGGAATAGCGGTAGCGTAGGGTCGATGGGGGCAATATGAGACACCTCTATATCTTCGCACTGGATGACTCTAGAGTTATGAAACCAATGTCAGACGTCACCATGGACCAAAGGCCAACTGATTGGTACCGACCCTCTCCGACTGGGAAGCCAGTGCCACGGAATAGCGGTAGCGTAGGGTCGATGGGGGCAATATGAGACACCTCTATATCTTCGCACTGGATGACTCTAGAGTTATGAAACCAATGTCAGACGTCACCATGGACCAAAGGCCAACTGATTGGGTACCGACCCTCTCCGACTGGGAAGCCAGTGCCACGGAATAGCGGTAGCGTAGGGTCGATGGGGCAATATGAGACACCTCTATATCTTCGCACTGGATGACTCTAGAGTTATGAAACCAATGTCAGACGTCACCATGGACCAAAGGCCAACTGATTAGGTACCGACCCTCTCCGACTGGGAAGCCAGTGCCACGGAATAGCGGTAGCGTAGGGTCGATGGGGGCAATATGAGACACCTCTATATCTTCGCACTGGATGACTCTAGAGTTATGAAACCAATGTCAGACGTCACCATGGACCAAAGGCCAACTGATTGGGTACCGACCCTCTCCGACTGGGAAGCCAGTGCCACGGAATAGCGGTAGCGTAGGGTCGATGGGGCAATATGAGACACCTCTATATCTTCGCACTGGATGACTCTAGAGTTATGAAACCAATGTCAGACGTCACCATGGACCAAAGGCCAACTGATTGGTACCGACCCTCTCCGACTGGGAAGCCAGTGCCACGGAATAGCGGTAGCGTAGGGTCGATGGGGGCAATATGAGACACCTCTATATCTTCGCACTGGATGACTCTAGAGTTATGAAACCAATGTCAGACGTCACCATGGACCAAAGGCCAACTGATTAGGTACCGACCCTCTCCGACTGGGAAGCCAGTGCCACGGAATAGCGGTAGCGTAGGGTCGATGGGGGCAATATGAGACACCTCTATATCTTCGCACTGGATGACTCTAGAGTTATGAAACCAATGTCAGACGTCACCATGGACCAAAGGCCAACTGATTAGGTACCGACCCTCTCCGACTGGGAAGCCAGTGCCACGGAATAGCGGTAGCGTAGGGTCGATGGGGGCAATATGAGACACCTCTATATCTTCGCACTGGATGACTCTAGAGTTATGAAACCAATGTCAGACGTCACCATGGACCAAAGGCCAACTGATTAGGTACCGACCCTCTCCGACTGGGAAGCCAGTGCCACGGAATAGCGGTAGCGTAGGGTCGATGGGGGCAATATGAGACACCTCTATATCTTCGCACTGGATGACTCTAGAGTTATGAAACCAATGTCAGACGTCACCATGGACCAAAGGCCAACTGATTGGTACCGACCCTCTCCGACTGGGAAGCCAGTGCCACGGAATAGCGGTAGCGTAGGGTCGATGGGGGCAATATGAGACACCTCTATATCTTCGCACTGGATGACTCTAGAGTTATGAAACCAATGTCAGACGTCACCATGGACCAAAGGCCAACTGATTAGGTACCGACCCTCTCCGACTGGGAAGCCAGTGCCACGGAATAGCGGTAGCGTAGGGTCGATGGGGGCAATATGAGACACCTCTATATCTTCGCACTGGATGACTCTAGAGTTATGAAACCAATGTCAGACGTCACCATGGACCAAAGGCCAACTGATTGGGTACCGACCCTCTCCGACTGGGAAGCCAGTGCCACGGAATAGCGGTAGCGTAGGGTCGATGGGGCAATATGAGACACCTCTATATCTTCGCACTGGATGACTCTAGAGTTATGAAACCAATGTCAGACGTCACCATGGACCAAAGGCCAACTGATTAGGTACCGACCCTCTCCGACTGGGAAGCCAGTGCCACGGAATAGCGGTAGCGTAGGGTCGATGGGGGCAATATGAGACACCTCTATATCTTCGCACTGGATGACTCTAGAGTTATGAAACCAATGTCAGACGTCACCATGGACCAAAGGCCAACTGATTGGTACCGACCCTCTCCGACTGGGAAGCCAGTGCCACGGAATAGCGGTAGCGTAGGGTCGATGGGGGCAATATGAGACACCTCTATATCTTCGCACTGGATGACTCTAGAGTTATGAAACCAATGTCAGACGTCACCATGGACCAAAGGCCAACTGATTAGGTACCGACCCTCTCCGACTGGGAAGCCAGTGCCACGGAATAGCGGTAGCGTAGGGTCGATGGGGCAATATGAGACACCTCTATATCTTCGCACTGGATGACTCTAGAGTTATGAAACCAATGTCAGACGTCACCATGGACCAAAGGCCAACTGATTAGGTACCGACCCTCTCCGACTGGGAAGCCAGTGCCACGGAATAGCGGTAGCGTAGGGTCGATGGGGGCAATATGAGACACCTCTATATCTTCGCACTGGATGACTCTAGAGTTATGAAACCAATGTCAGACGTCACCATGGACCAAAGGCCAACTGATTAGGTACCGACCCTCTCCGACTGGGAAGCCAGTGCCACGGAATAGCGGTAGCGTAGGGTCGATGGGGGCAATATGAGACACCTCTATATCTTCGCACTGGATGACTCTAGAGTTATGAAACCAATGTCAGACGTCACCATGGACCAAAGGCCAACTGATTAGGTACCGACCCTCTCCGACTGGGAAGCCAGTGCCACGGAATAGCGGTAGCGTAGGGTCGATGGGGGCAATATGAGACACCTCTATATCTTCGCACTGGATGACTCTAGAGTTATGAAACCAATGTCAGACGTCACCATGGACCAAAGGCCAACTGATTAGGTACCGACCCTCTCCGACTGGGAAGCCAGTGCCACGGAATAGCGGTAGCGTAGGGTCGATGGGGCAATATGAGACACCTCTATATCTTCGCACTGGATGACTCTAGAGTTATGAAACCAATGTCAGACGTCACCATGGACCAAAGGCCAACTGATTAGGTACCGACCCTCTCCGACTGGGAAGCCAGTGCCACGGAATAGCGGTAGCGTAGGGTCGATGGGGGCAATATGAGACACCTCTATATCTTCGCACTGGATGACTCTAGAGTTATGAAACCAATGTCAGACGTCACCATGGACCAAAGGCCAACTGATTGGGTACCGACCCTCTCCGACTGGGAAGCCAGTGCCACGGAATAGCGGTAGCGTAGGGTCGATGGGGCAATATGAGACACCTCTATATCTTCGCACTGGATGACTCTAGAGTTATGAAACCAATGTCAGACGTCACCATGGACCAAAGGCCAACTGATTGGTACCGACCCTCTCCGACTGGGAAGCCAGTGCCACGGAATAGCGGTAGCGTAGGGTCGATGGGGCAATATGAGACACCTCTATATCTTCGCACTGGATGACTCTAGAGTTATGAAACCAATGTCAGACGTCACCATGGACCAAAGGCCAACTGATTGGTACCGACCCTCTCCGACTGGGAAGCCAGTGCCACGGAATAGCGGTAGCGTAGGGTCGATGGGGGCAATATGAGACACCTCTATATCTTCGCACTGGATGACTCTAGAGTTATGAAACCAATGTCAGACGTCACCATGGACCAAAGGCCAACTGATTAGGTACCGACCCTCTCCGACTGGGAAGCCAGTGCCACGGAATAGCGGTAGCGTAGGGTCGATGGGGGCAATATGAGACACCTCTATATCTTCGCACTGGATGACTCTAGAGTTATGAAACCAATGTCAGACGTCACCATGGACAAAAGGCCAACTGATTGGTACCGACCCTCTCCGACTGGGAAGCCAGTGCCACGGAATAGCGGTAGCGTAGGGTCGATGGGGGCAATATGAGACACCTCTATATCTTCGCACTGGATGACTCTAGAGTTATGAAACCAATGTCAGACGTCACCATGGACCAAAGGCCAACTGATTAGGTACCGACCCTCTCCGACTGGGAAGCCAGTGCCACGGAATAGCGGTAGCGTAGGGTCGATGGGGGCAATATGAGACACCTCTATATCTTCGCACTGGATGACTCTAGAGTTATGAAACCAATGTCAGACGTCACCATGGACCAAAGGCCAACTGATTAGGTACCGACCCTCTCCGACTGGGAAGCCAGTGCCACGGAATAGCGGTAGCGTAGGGTCGATGGGGGCAATATGAGACACCTCTATATCTTCGCACTGGATGACTCTAGAGTTATGAAACCAATGTCAGACGTCACCATGGACCAAAGGCCAACTGATTGGTACCGACCCTCTCCGACTGGGAAGCCAGTGCCACGGAATAGCGGTAGCGTAGGGTCGATGGGGGCAATATGAGACACCTCTATATCTTCGCACTGGATGACTCTAGAGTTATGAAACCAATGTCAGACGTCACCATGGACCAAAGGCCAACTGATTAGGTACCGACCCTCTCCGACTGGGAAGCCAGTGCCACGGAATAGCGGTAGCGTAGGGTCGATGGGGGCAATATGAGACACCTCTATATCTTCGCACTGGATGACTCTAGAGTTATGAAACCAATGTCAGACGTCACCATGGACCAAAGGCCAACTGATTAGGTACCGACCCTCTCCGACTGGGAAGCCAGTGCCACGGAATAGCGGTAGCGTAGGGTCGATGGGGGCAATATGAGACACCTCTATATCTTCGCACTGGATGACTCTAGAGTTATGAAACCAATGTCAGACGTCACCATGGACCAAAGGCCAACTGATTGGTACCGACCCTCTCCGACTGGGAAGCCAGTGCCACGGAATAGCGGTAGCGTAGGGTCGATGGGGGCAATATGAGACACCTCTATATCTTCGCACTGGATGACTCTAGAGTTATGAAACCAATGTCAGACGTCACCATGGACCAAAGGCCAACTGATTAGGTACCGACCCTCTCCGACTGGGAAGCCAGTGCCACGGAATAGCGGTAGCGTAGGGTCGATGGGGGCAATATGAGACACCTCTATATCTTCGCACTGGATGACTCTAGAGTTATGAAACCAATGTCAGACGTCACCATGGACCAAAGGCCAACTGATTGGGTACCGACCCTCTCCGACTGGGAAGCCAGTGCCACGGAATAGCGGTAGCGTAGGGTCGATGGGGGCAATATGAGACACCTCTATATCTTCGCACTGGATGACTCTAGAGTTATGAAACCAATGTCAGACGTCACCATGGACCAAAGGCCAACTGATTAGGTACCGACCCTCTCCGACTGGGAAGCCAGTGCCACGGAATAGCGGTAGCGTAGGGTCGATGGGGGCAATATGAGACACCTCTATATCTTCGCACTGGATGACTCTAGAGTTATGAAACCAATGTCAGACGTCACCATGGACAAAAGGCCAACTGATTGGTACCGACCCTCTCCGACTGGGAAGCCAGTGCCACGGAATAGCGGTAGCGTAGGGTCGATGGGGGCAATATGAGACACCTCTATATCTTCGCACTGGATGACTCTAGAGTTATGAAACCAATGTCAGACGTCACCATGGACCAAAGGCCAACGATTAGGT
>JALAJA010001918.1:0-20370 GCA_023376005.1 Doryteuthis pealeii | reverse complement strand
GCAAAGACAAAGGTGCTCAATTTGAGTATTTTTACAATTATTTTAACATGTTTTTTTTAATCAATAAATGTGTATTTTTGAAAACCAGGATGGTGCGTGTCTTCTGGGACACCCGTACATATCTATCTATATGATGTGTGAAACAGCAATGAATTTTATTTCTAGAAAGTTTAGGCTTCTAAAGAAAATATTAAACATGACAATCGAAACTACATAATGGACAATTCAGTGTTTTCCTTCTCCTAGACCAGTTGCCATACCAAGGTTAAAGAGCCCAGTCTGCCGTGCGATTTATCCATGGCCAGAAGGAGAATAGTTGATTCATACCTTTCCCATAGGTATTAGTGCGTTAAAATGCTAATAGTTTCGTTCAGGATTCGAACTCAAGTTGCCGTGTCCATTTCCTACTATAAAAATAAACCACCAACAAGTGCCTCCACTTTTCATTTGGTGGATCCATTTGTTGTCATGTTAATTTTTAAACCATCTTTGATTATCATTATTCCATGCGATATATCAAGTGACTTCTTTCGCACGACACAGATTCGGGGGTTTATAAACGAAACAGACATTTCTCCCACATATTGGTCAAATAACAAGAAAAACAGACAAATAAACATCTCGATTAAAAAATTGTTTTCCCATCAATTTAAACCTTTTGTGGAGGCCTCCGTGGTGTAATGGTTATCGTTATATAAAATGGAAACGGCGGGACGAATTCAAATCCAACACGCACCTGTTTGCATTTCACGTAGCGCTAATACTCTTGGGAAAGGTATGCATTCAACTATACTCCTTCCAGCTATGGGTAAATTGCAGGGCAGACTGTGCTCATTAACCTTGGTATGGCAATCGATCTATGAGAAGTAAAACTCTGAATTAAAACCAAACATGCTCTCCTCGTCAGTAAAAACTACTTTGACATATCCTCCTTCGTTATTATTATTATTATTATTATTATTATTATTAACAAAACCAAACCACTCTCTGGGCGGTGTAAAAATTGTTTTTTTTAAATATTACCTAAGGGGATGGAAGTTTTTGTTTTACGACAGACAACAATGCTTCTTTTTTTTTTTTAAATAAAGTACACTAAATTTTACATAATTCTACAAAATGTTATTAGAATTGAACGAATATCTTAATTTTAGTGGAAAAAAAATCATTTTTCAAAATCTTTATCTCGATTTTATCGACGTCCAAAAGTACATAAAATAATTTTTTGCCACGCTCTTTCGTAAAAAATTTAACAGATCTTTGAAATCTGAATATTTTTAGTAATGCACCTAAAAATAGTTTTCCTGTCAAAATTTAAATAAATATGTTTTCTTTCTAATAAAATAAAGTTTCTCACAGTTAAATTCAAATTAATTCAAACAAGATTGTTCTAATTCTATATTCGACGATTTTGGTAATGTGACTTAAGCAGTGACGTAGTTTCGGTTACAGACAAATAGAGACCAAAATCTCCATTATTATTATTATTATTATTATAAAAACGATAAGCGGGTGTATCTCGTGTGGTGTAAAGGTTAACGAGCGAGGCTAGTAGACGATTACTAATGAGTTCGATCCTCACTGGGGGCTCTATACTTTTAATCTTGTGCCAAGTCGATTTTTCGCACCTCGTCGTTTAATGCAAAAGTTCTCAAGAGGGGCCATATGCCTCCCCCCGAGGACCATATAATTTTTGATTCATTCTAACTTACTAGAAGGTCATATTATTTATTTACGCCTGGTGGTATGAACTGACCACCGGTCTATTTTGCCAAAGTGATGTGGAAATTTCAGAATGTCCTACACTGGAGAACTTATGAAGGGAAGTTTGTGCTAACACTTAAAAATTGGACACAGCCTAGTGGATAAAGGAGTTAGGTTCAGACAGTTCTAAGTGACAGTTATCTCTAGAGTACAGGTTCAATCCTGGTCAGCAGTAGCATAGAATAATAATTAACACAGCTTAACACCTGTACCCCAGCTATGGTTAGCGGAATGAGAACAGGATACCTCCGTAACCTGAATAAAGGGTTAGGTTCAAAGTTCCGTGATGGCTCCCGATTACGACAAGAAGGTTCCCGAGTTCGAAAAGAAGGTTCCCGAGTCCGAGATGGTTCCCCGATTCCGAGAATGTTCCCGATTCCGACAAGAAATACATGAAGAAGGCCGGAGGGCACATCGACCGAAAACGTTGTACAGATAACAATGAAGATGAGGACAATAGTCGAATAATACAGATAATACTTTAAAAAACTATAACTGGTAATACTGGAATATTGATGAAAGCCTTCGTGTAAGATGAAAATATACAACAGTGGGTTTTCGGAGGGATACCCCACTAGACAAGACAATGGTCTTATTTTTTAACAATCTTGATTTATGACATATCACCTTCGTGGGTTATTTAACGCCCAACGCTATCCTTTGTGAAATATCAGCAATAATACTAACTTAACCCATAGCTAAGCGCTGGTATATCCGCCGACAAAGGACGTATAAATGGGTGCTTTTGGGTGTTGTGGGGTTTTAAGGGTTAAAAATAAGACAAACGACTGGTAACAATGGATACAAATGTATTGAACAACAGGAATAGAAATTACAGCAAAGAAAAATGGAGATTGCGTCCGACCATACAGTTACGAGCATTTGCTTCGTGTCCACAATTGTTCCTGATACTTATAGTAATCGTTGGCGCATTCCATTTATGTCCATAATTTATATCACCTATAACACGTACGAGCCAGGCTAGTAGATCATCGTTAGTGAGTTTGATTCAAACTGGGTGCTCCATACTTCTGGCCTTGTGCCAAACTATACTTAGTGAATGATTTCATATGAGGCACGAATCTTTGGCTTGTATAAACAATAAGCCATTTTACAGACTTTGTGTTGGCATCTTATGACTAGCGTCCCCAAAGTTCTGGTGTGAATGTTAGAAAGATTTTTCCTTTTATTACCAGTGCAGATAAATTCAAGAATTTCGCAAATACGTCAAACTTTTATTGCTAGTAAGACAGCTGTCGTTCTGTTGAGGTGCGGATGTAATTGTTATCGTCGCAAGAAATGAACTCAGCGACCCGAATTTAAAAGCATGGATGAGGCTGTCTAACGTAATTCCTTAACTCTAGGCATGAAATAAACCAGATTGGTTGACATGCCGTTAAAATAATCAATCAGATTTATGCTTGATCACAATCTCAAACTATTATTACCAATCTATTGCTAAATTATAACCAAGGATCTGAGTATACATCGGTTGCCATATACTAAGGTTAAAAAGCCCAGTCTGCCCTACTATTTACCCATTGCTGATTTTAAAGTCACACTTGTTGCCATATACAAGGTTAAAAAGCCCAGTCTGCCCTATATTTACCCATGGCTGGATTTTAAAGTCACAACTTGTTGCCATTATACCAAGGTTAAAAGCCCAGTCTGCCCTACTATTTGCCCCTTGCTGGATTTTAAAGTCACACTTGTTGCTATATACCAAGGTTAAAAAGCCCAGTCTGCCTACTATTTGCCCTTGCTGGATTTAAAGTCACACTTGTGCCGTATACCAAGGGTAAAAATCCCAGTCTGCCCTATTATTTGCCCTTGCTGGATTCTAAAGTCTGTCGGCTTACAATGTATAAGTTTTTATTTCCCCTATTTGCGTTTTTACAAAAAAAGTAAATCGAACACAATTTGAATTCCTTTCTTTCTTTCGTTCAAAACATGAATCCATCAAGCCCTAGAACATATATGATTGTCCCAATCCTATTGGCTTTATGGCAAGTCCCAACCCTTTTTATCATATGTGCTAGAAGGAGTGGCTGAGAGTATCAATGGCCTGGGTATAACGTTAAACTGCATCTAAATAGCGAAGTTACAATTTTGGAGCTCTGGGAGTGTGGAGTACTCCTTCATTGCTATTACTCCCAGGTCTACTCTGACCCAGAGTGGTAGTACCTGTTAGGTACTACCTATCTATGGTTAAATAGAAAAAAATGTGTTTATAAAAAAATGAGTATCCATTAAGAATGAATTTATTTTTCAAAACTTTGTCGGCATAAAATGACTCACCGTAGTTGATATGCCGTAAAACAAACCAAACCAACCCCCCACACACACACACATATGCTCGCACGGATGCACAGCCACACACATACACACAGACAGACACACACATACACACAGACAGACAGACACACACACACACAAATACGCATACACACAAATGCACATAAACACACAAAAACACATACACACAGAGGCACACACATACAGACACACACACACACACACACACACATACACGCAGACACACGCACGCACACAGACAGACAGACAGACACACACACACACACACACACACAAATACGCATACACACAAATGCACATAAACACACAAAACACTACATCACAGAGGCACACACACATACAGACACACACACACACACATACACACAGACAACGCACGCATACAGACAGACAGACAGACGACACCACACACACACACACACACACATACACACACACAAATACGCATACACACAAATTCACATAAACACACACAAACACTACACACAGAGGCACAACACATACAGACACACACAACACATACAGACACACACGCATACACAGATACACACACAGATACACACAGACCAGAGTGATAGTAACTTTTAGGTCCTATCTTTGGGTTAAATAGGAAGAATAAGTTTAAAAAAATGTGTTTAAAGAATTGAGTTTTAAAAAAAGTGAATACCTATTAAGCATAAATAGAACAAAACGTCTTCGGCATGAAAAAACCCTACAAAGGTTGACATGCCGTGTTATAATGTTATATACCCGTTTAACACATCGTTCATCTCGGGTATATAATAGGAGAGAGACAGATGAGTGGGGGTGAGAGGCTCTTTACTTGTTACTTCAGCCGCATTTTCCCAGGGTTGATTCTTTGGGTGGCTTTTTTTTTCTTTTTTTGGGGGGGGGGGGGGCTGGTCATTAGGGTCGGTCAATTTTTCAACTTTTTAAAAATATCAATTGTCTCTATGTAAAAGTTGTGTGTTAGTATACTGAATACTGATACCAAAATTAGATATTTTACATGTACCATTGATTGAGGAAATGGCACCAAAGATCATCAGTTACAGCTTAATTAATGAGGTAAAAAGCAGCATATCAGAGGTGTCGGTGGTGATGGGAGGGGGGACACATTTTCAATTTGAATTCTATTTATAATATCTAATTCGTTACATGTTATTAAAACAAAATAAAATAACATTTCTGATTTAAATATTGAAACGGTAAATTTTCTAACCAATTTAGAGGCTAAATTTTGCGAAAACGAAGAATTTTTGTACATTTTAGTGGACGATCTTTGTTGCTATTTCCTCAAACAATGGTGCAAGTAAAAGATCTAATTTTTGTTATCAGTATTCAGTATACTAACACATACCCTTCGCATAGATGGACACTTTGATATATTTTTAAAAAGTGAAAAATCGACCTACCCTAACTTGTTTTAATTAATCAATTAAGAAGGCTTGTTGTTTTTCTTGTAAGTCTTTTATTTAAAACAACCCAAACCACAAAACTGCAGCGGTGGAGAAGCGACATCTCGAGAGCCGACAACAGCGTCCGCTCTCAGCTAGAATCTAGTAGCATCTAAAAACTAAACTATCTCACGCGTCTAATCGTGCGTTTCCGTAGGTCAACCAAATGTTACCAATTGTCAATCATTGGCAATGGTAACTTTCCACTGAACCCCCATTATTTTTTAATCCAACGAACTCTTGATTCAAACATATTCTAACTACAGTACCTACATAATTCATTAGTTATCCATGAATTATGTAACAATGCACCCACTTAATATCGGGTATATATAAATGGGAGAGAGTAGAGAGGATAGGAGATGGGCTCTTACTTTTCTTCTTTGTTCTAACTTTGACACCGGCCATTTTCTTTTGGGCTGACTTCTTCCTTCTTTTGAGCTGGGTCGTCTTTGCTCATTTCTTGTTTGATAGCAAGACTTTGTTGCTTTTTTTCTAGACGTCTATACTTTATTCAAAACCCACAGCCTCAAAGGGTTTCTAACCACGCGATGAGAAGTCGGCATCTAGGAGCAAAGGACCACTACCTCTGCTCCTTCTGACTAACAGTCGAAATCTGCCTAACTTTAGCCAATCAGTAATCAGCGTACCGGTGAGTGAAAGATTAACTACTGTCAATAACTTATTTTTCAACAGTTAATGGTAATTTTCCATTTAACAAATGTTATTTTGAATTTTAAACTACACTTACACACATAATTTGTAGGCTACCCACGAAAAAATCCAACAAACCGAACCAAACCAAAAAGGCAATTTAGATTTGACTGCATATGTAACTTCCACCCCCTCATACACACACATTTCAATTCCTGATTACTTTTCCAAATTGCTAGAGTCTCTTTGCCTTTTTATACAAATATTCCTTTCCCAATTGTCGTTCTGTTTCGCCAAATTGAAATTCATGGGCGGGTCTTGATTATCGACTTTCACAGCAAAAATATTAATTGCTTTTTAAATTACGAAATGAAATTAAAAATTTAATTAATTTCTCATTCCATTTATTTTAATCAAAAGAATTCCATTTTATACTGAATAACTGGAATTTATTTTTTCGGAATCATATTCCATTAAAACTCAAATATCCATTCGAGAAAAAAATCACGTAAAATCTTAAGCTTAAGATTTTACGTGATTATATATATATATATATATATATATTACTTTTTTTCCTTTTTCTGCCTTCTTAAATGTTTGTATTTGTTTAATAATACCTAACTTTTACATTAAATTTACTGCCTTGAGTTTTATTTCTATTATTTTTAATAGCAAAATATGCGTCCTCCGTTTAAGTTTTAATATCATGAAATATATTAAATTAGAAAGACTAACGAAATTAAATAAGAATGCATATAAAAAGATTACACTTATTTTAATTCTATTTTAATTGGTTTCTATATAAATCTTTCATAGGATTGATTTTTAATACATTGGAGAATAAGATAATAATATTAAAGCTCAATAACACCAATTAATTATTTATTAAACTCAGTTTGTTAAAACCAGTATGCAAATTAACCACACCATATATCATGGAAACCTATATTTCTTAGGGATATATAAGACACATTGTAATGATTTTAAAAAGCCCTAATAACATAGGCTGTTTTAAGGCAAAATAAGATTTACTCTATGTATTAATAATTTTAAACTAAAAATTAAACACTTATTGATAAACTTACGCAATTCCTGATGGTATTGAAACGTAAGCAGTGAACTAGTTTCAGTTACAGATAGATAGAAACCGAATCTCCATTATAATAAGATTTCATTTTTTGTATGTTCTTTCACCATCGTTTGGTTAAATTACTGCCCAATTCCTTAGCATATTAGTGTAGTTTGATTTTTCACTTTTTTTTTGAATATCAAATTCTCTCAAACAACGAAACTGATACTAAAAATTATATCTCTTACTTACACCGTTGTTTGAGGAAATCGCATCAAATGTCGTCTATTAAAATGCACGGAAAATCCTCGTTTTTGCAACATTTAGCCTAGAAATTGGTTAGAAAAATTAGCAATTTCAATATTTAAAACAGAAAAGCTTGTCATTTTAAACAAAACGAATAAAAATATAACTAGAATTCAAATTGAAAATATGCTATCATCACCATTGACACCTACGATGTGCTGCTTTTTACTCAATAATTAAGACTTAAAATGTTAACACTTTAAAAGATTGAAATATATTTCCTCAAACGAAGGCAAAGTCTTAAAAAATGTTTTGTGGTAATTTTTTTATGTTAATTTACAACTTTCGCTACATAGGAGATGTTACAGTTCCAAAATCGACCTACCTACTGAGTATCCCTAATTTCTTGGCATTCTTCCCGCGACAGTCTCCATAGCGTTTCCAGATTTGTTTGTCGTACAGAGTCGAAACCGAATCAAAGGGCTGAACTCTCATGAATATTCATAGGTCTTTTATGTAAATCAAGTGTTTGTATAATTTCTTTTGCGACCAAAAGAATCAAATGGGTTCGTGTTTTTTCTTTGTGGATTGCAAATTGTAGTTTGCGAATAATACCCGATGCGATGGCCTTTAATAATGGGAGATTGTTTATGGGGTAATGAAATGTATAGTTGTTGTCAGTACGTGCCTCCATATCGTTGCCTAAGATCTTTCTATGAAACGAATCCTATTTTCTTTCATTACTTCTGCATTTAAAAACATGTGAGTGAGCGAATGAGGTTGGTTAGTTATTTGATTTAATGACGTATCAACCGTTGTGGGTTATTTAATGCCATATGTGTGTATGCGCGTGGCGCGTGGTCTAATGGTTAGAGTCGTGGGAAATGGACTCGTCAACGCGAGTTCAATTCCTGGACGAAGCTGTTTGCATTTCACATGGCGCTAATACCCTTGGGAAAGGTAGGAATCCAATTCTCCCCCCAGCTATGGGTAAATAGCAGGGCAGACTGGACTCTTTAATCATGGCTAGGTAACCAGTCTAGGAGAAGGAAAACTCTGAATTCAAACCTGTTAAACTCCGCTTTAGAAATTGACCTTGTGTCGCATCCTGTTCGTGCAAGGGGGGGGGTAAATATATATATATATGTATGCGCGCGCGTGTGTGTGTGTAAAGGGTAGTTGTATGTCTGGATGAAACTACGAAAATAAAACAATTAACGACAAAGTAAATAAAAATATACATTAGATATCACCGGCTCTTGTTATTTGGGCAAACATTATGAAGATTTGATTTATAAAATTGAAATATACATAGAAATAGCATTGAAATTTAAATGTCCAGCATTTGTATTTCTTAAAAGTTAATAGATCAATACATCAGAGGTTTTTTTGCTGTCCCCTCTACCCAGGAGATACTGGGTAACCGCTTCTTATATATATATATATATATATATATATATATATATATATATATATATATAATATATATATCTGTGTGTGTGCGTGTGTGTGTGTGTGTGTTTTGGACAGCATTCTTTCATTTATACATGTAGAATTAAACAACGAATTCCAACCAAACATTAAAAAGTTGGCCAGAAAACTCGAAAAGATCAAAAATAAAATTGTTAAACAGGAGATGTGTCTTTTGTTTAATTCTACATATATATATATATGTGTGTGTGTGTTTGTGTGTGTGTGTGTGTGGAGAAAGGTAGAAAAACACGGGATGTTGTAGAAAATGGATGTTTATTGTAGGTAGTGATGTCGACGTTGTAAAGTTTCGGTCTGTTAGACCTTCTTCAGGACGTTGGATTGAGTTCTTGCTTCAATGGTGAACATTTTCATACTGGTGAATTAGAGAGAAAAAGAAAAATCTCCTACTACCAAACTCTGCTAACACCAAGAACTGACCACCCCTCCCCTTATTCACGACCCCCTAATTCACCAGTATGAAAATGTTCACCATTGAAGCAAGAACTCAATCCAACGTCCTGAAGAAGGTCTAACAGACCAAAACTTCAGACCGTCGACATCACTACCTACAATAAACATCCATTTTCTACAACATCCCGTGTTTGTCTACCTTTCTCCACATACTGTCGGATTAATTTCCTCTTATTTCTCCCATTTATATATATATATATATATATATATATATATATATATATATATATATATAGGGTGTTCGAGATAAACTTATATTTAGTTATTTTTCTCCTTAGGTTGGAGGTATTGACACACTAATATCAGAAGCGATATTATTTTTGAAAGGCTCTTTGCATTCCACATGGTGCTAATACCTTAGGGAAGGCTATGTATTCAATTATTCTCCTTCTAGTTATGGGTAAATAGTAGGACAGACAGGGCTCTTTAACCTTAGTATGACAACAGTCTAGGAGAAGGAAAATTCTGAATTAAAACCTGTTAAACTCCGCTTAAAAATAAACCTTGTGTTATATCCTGCTCATGCGTTTGGCTGGCTAGATGGTTGGTTGGTTGGTTGGTTGGTTGGTTGGGTTTTTACAGCATGTCAACCCTTGTTGGGTTATTTTATGTCGAAGACGTTTTGTTTCCATTCTTGATGGGTATTAAATTCTTTTTATTCAAATTCAATTTTTATTTAAACACAATTTAAAATTTATTTATTTATTTATTTAGTACATAGATGGGATTATAACAGGTACTAGAAGTAATGGTGATGAAGAGGTACTCCACACTCCCTAGAGCTCCAGAATTGAAACCCCACCACTAGATGCAGTCTAATAGACACCATGTCTTGCATCCTGCTCGTGTGAATGGGATGGGTAAATACGTTTTCTACTGCCCCGGGTGACAAAGCAATTTAATAATTAGTTAAAATTTGTGGAGTTACGAAATGTATATTTGTTATCGGTACGGTACGTGCTTCCATATTTCTGGCTCAGATCCTGCCATGAAACGAATCCTATATCCTTCTTCCTTTATAATACGTCTATGCTTATGAACATGTGTGTGAGTGAGGGAAAGTGGTGTATGGATTATCATTTATGCACATAAACTGTTTACGTCATAACATTTGAATAAATTGCCTTTTGACTTCGCTATTAGCGACTTGTTTGTTCATTCATGTTTGCTTTTGCAAAATATAATTGCCTAATGTCATAAAGCTAATTGCCTAATCTATTTCATTTTTATTTTCTAATATTCAATACATTGCAATAATAATAATAATAATAATAATAATAATAATAATAATAATAATAATCACCTTATAATAATAATAATCACCTTATCCCAGCAAGAAGACCAGACCTAGTGTTGATAAAGAAAAAAGAAAGAACTTGTCAACTGGTGGATTTTACAGTGCCAGCAGATCACAGGGTGAAGCTAAAGGAAAATGAAAAAATGGACAAATATCTGGACCTTGCCAGAGAACTGAAAAAGTTATGGAACATGAAAGGAAAGGTGATTCAGTCTCTGGCAAAGGTCCAGATATTTGTCCATTTTTTCATTTTCCTTTAGCTTCACCCTGTGATCTGCTGGCACTGTAAAATCCACCAGTTGACAAGTTCTTTTTTTTTCTTTATCAACACTAGGTCTGGTCTTCTTGCTGGATAAGGTGATTATTATTATTATAAGGTGATTATTATTATTTTATTATTATTATTATTATTATTATTATATTATTGCAATGTATTGAATATTAGAAAATAAAAATGAAATAGATTAGGCAATTAGCTTATGACATTAGGCAATTATTTTTGCAAAAGCAAACATGAATGAACAAACAAGTCGCTAATAGCGAAGTCAAAGGCAATTTATTCAAATGTTATGACGTAAACAGTTTATGTGCATAAATGATAATCCATACACCACTTTCCCTCACTCACACACATGTTCATAAGCATAGACGTATTATAAAGGAAGAAGGATATAGGAATTCGTTTCATGGCAGGATCTGAGCCAGAAATATGAAGCACGTACGTACCGATAACAAATATATCATTTCGTAACTCCACAAATTTTAATAATTATTAAATTGCTTTGTCACCGGGGCAGTAGAAAACGTATTACCCATCCCATTCACACGAGCAGGATGCAAGACATGGTGTCTATTAGACTGCATCTAGTGGTGGGGTTTCAATTCTGGAGCTCTAGGGAGTGTGGAGTACCTCTTCATCACCATTACTTCTAGTACCTGTTATAATCCCATCTATGTACTAAATAAATAAATAAATAAATTTTAAATTGTGTTTAAATTAAAAATTGAATTTGAATAAAAAGAATTTAATACCCATCAAGATGGAAACAAAACGTCTTCGACATAAAATAACCCAACAAGGGTTGACATGCTGTAAAAACCCAACCAACCAACCAACAACCAACCAACCATCTAGCCAGCCAAACGCAATGAGCAGGATATAACACAAGGTTTATTTTTAAGCGGAGTTAACAGGTTTTAATTCAGAATTTTCCTTCTCCTAGACTGTTGTCATACTAAGGTTAAAGAGCCCTGTCTGTCCTACTATTTACCCATAACTAGAAGGAGAATAATTGAATACATAGCCTTCCCTAAGGTATTAGCACCATGTGGAATGCAAAGAGCCTTTCAAAAATAATATCGCTTCTGATATTAGTGTGTCAATACTCCAACCTAAGGAGAAAAATAACTAAATATAAGTTTATCTCGAACACCCTATTATAATATATATATATATATTATATTATATATATATATATATAATGGGAGAAATAAGAGAAATTAATCCGACAGTATGTGGAGAAAGGTAGACAAACACGGGATGTTGTAGAAATGGATGTTTATTGTAGGTAGTGATGTCGACGGTCTGAAGTTTTGGTCTGTTAGACCTTTTCAGGACGTTGGATTGAGTTCTTGCTTCAATGGTGAACATTTCATACTGGTGAATTAGGGGGGGGGTCGTGGAATAGGGGAGGGTGGTCAGTTCTTGGTGTTAGCAGAGTTTGGTAGTAGGAGATTTTCTTTTTCTCTCTAATTCACCAGTATGAAAATGTTCACCATTGAAGCAAGAACTCAATCCAACGTCCTGAAGAAGGTCTAACAGACCGAAACTTACGTCGACATCACTACCTACAATAAAATCCATTTTCTACAACATCCCGTGTTTTTCTACCTTTCTCCACACACACACACACACAACACACACCACAATATTATATAATGTAGAATTTAAACAAAAGACACATCTCCTGTTTAACACATTTTATTTTTGATCTTTTCGAGTTTTCTGGCCAACTTTTTAATGTTTGGTTGGAATTCGTTGTTTAATTCTACATGTATTAAATGAAAGAATGCTGTCCAACACACACACAACACACGCACACACACATATATATATATATATATATATATATATATATATATATATATATATTATATATATATATATAAGAAGCGGTTACCAGTATCTCCTGGGTAGAGGGGACAGCAAAAAAAACCTCTGATGTATTGATCTATTAACTTTTAAGAAATACAAATGCTGGACATTTAAATTTCAATGCTATTTCTATGTATATTTCAATTTTATAAATCAAATCTTCATAATGTTTGCCCAAATAACAAGAGCCGGTGATATCTAATGTATATTTTTTATTTACTTTGTCGTTAATTGTTTTATTTTCGTAGTTTCATCCAGACATCAACTACCCTTTACACACAACACGCGCGCGCCATACATATATATATATATTTACCCCCCCCTTGCACGAACAGGATGCGACACAAGGTCAATTTCTAAAGCGGAGTTTAACAGGTTTGAATCAGAGTTTTCTTTCCTAGACTGGTTACCTAGCCATGATTAAAGAGTCCAGTCTGCCTGCTATTTACCCATAGCTGGGGGAGAATTGGATTCCTACCTTTCCCAAGGGTATTAGCGCCATGTGAAATGCAAACAGCTTCGTCCAGGAATTGAACTCGCGTTGACGAGTCCATTTCCCACGACTCTAACCATTAGACCACGCGCCACGCGCATACACACATATGGCATTAAATATACCACAACGGTTGATACGTCATTAAATCAAATAACTAACCAACCTCATTCGCTCACTCACATGTTTTTTAAATGCAGAAGTAATGAAAGAAAATAGGATTCGTTTCATAGAAAGATCTTAGGCAACGATATGGAGGCACGTACTGACAACAACTATACATTTCATTACCCCATAAACAATCTCCCATTATTAAAGGCCATCGCATCGGGTATTATTCGCAAACTACAATTTGCAATCCACAAAGAAAAAACACGAACCCATTTGATTCTTTTGGTCGCAAAAGAAATTATACAAACACTTGATTTACATAAAAGACCTATGAATATTCATGAGAGTTCAGCCCTTTGATTCGGTTTCGACTCTGTACGACAAACAAATCTGGAAACGCTATGGAGACTGTCGCGGGAAGAATGCCAAGAAATTAGGGATACTCAGTAGGGTAGGTCGATTTTGGAACTGTAACATCTCCTATGTAGCGAAAGTTGTAAATTAACATAAAAAAATTACCACAAAACATTTTTTTAAGACTTTGCCTTCGTTTGAGGAAAATATTTCAATCTTTTAAAGTGTTAACATTTTAAGTCTTAATTATTGAGTAAAAAGCAGCACATCGTAGGTGTCAATGGTGATGATAGCATATTTTCAATTTGAATTCTAGTTATATTTTTATTCGTTTTTGTTTAAAATGACAAGCTTTTCTGTTTTAAATATTGAAATTGCTAATTTTCTAACCAATTTCTAGGCTAAATGTTGCAAAAACGAGGATTTTCCGTGCATTTTAATAGACGACATTTGATGCGATTTCCTCAAACAACGGTGTAAGTAAGAATATATTTTGTATCAGTTTCGTTGTTTGAGAGAATTTGATATTCAAAAAAAAGTGAAAAATCAAACTACACTAATATGCTAAGGAATTGGGCAGTAATTTAACCAAACGATGGTGAAAGAACATACAAAAAATGAAATCTTATTATAATGGAGATTCGGTTTCTATCTATCTGTAACTGAAACTAGTTCACTGCTTACGTTTCAATACATCAGGAATTGCGTAAGTTTATCAATAAGTGTTTAATTTTAGTTAAAATTATTAATACATAGAGTAAATCTTATTTGCCTTAAAACAGCCTATGTTATTAGGGCTTTTAAAATCATACAATGTGTCTTATATATCCCTAAGAAATATAGGTTTCCATGATATATGGTGTGGGTTAATTTGCATACTGGTTTTAACAAAACTGAGTTTAATAAATAATTAATTGGTGTTATTGAGCTTTAATATTATTATCTTATTCTCCAATGTATTAAAAATCAATCCTATGAAAGATTTTATATAGAAACAATTAAAATAGAATTAAAATAAGTGTAATCTTTTTATATGCATTCTTATTTAATTTCGTTAGTCTTTCTAATTAATATATTTCATGATATTAAAACTTAAACGGAGGACGCATATTTTGCTATTAAAAAATAATAGAAATAAAACTCAAGGCAGTAAATTTAATGTAAAAGTTAGGTATTATTAAACAAATACAAACATTTAAGAAGGCAGAAAAAGGAAAAAAAGTAATATATATATATATATATATATATAATCACGTAAAATCTTAAGCTTAAGATTTTACGTGATTTTTTTCTCGAATGGATATTGAGTTTTAATGGAATATGATTCCGAAAAAATAAATTCCAGTTATTCAGTATAAAGGAATTCTTTTGATTAAAATAAATGGAATGAGAAAATTAATTAAATTTTTAATTTCATTTCGTAATTTAAAAAGCAATTAATATTTTTGCTGTGAAAGTCGATAATCAAGACCCGCCCATGAAATTTCAATTTGGCGAAACAGAACGACAATTGGGAAAGGAATATTTGTATAAAAAGGCAAAGAGACTCTAGCAATTTGGAAAAGTAATCAGGAATTGAAATGTGTGTGTATGAGGGGGGTGGAAGTTACATATGCAGTCAAATCTAAATTGCCTTTTTGGTTTGGTTCGGTTTGTTGGATTTTTTCGTGGGTAGCCTACAAATTATGTGTGTAAGTGTAGTTAAAATTCAAATAACATTTTGTTAAATGGAAAATTACCATTAACTGTTGAAAAATAAGTTATTGACAGTAGTTAATCTTTCACTCACCGGTACGCTGATTACTGATTGGCTAAAGTTAGGCAGATTTCGACTGTTAGTCAGAAGGAGCAGAGGTAGTGGTCCTTTGCTCCTAAGATGCCGACTTCTCATCGCGTGGTTAGAAACCCTTTGAGGCTGTGGGTTTTGAATAAAGTATAGACGTCTAGAAAAAAAGCAACAAAGTCTTGCTATCAAACAAGAAATGAGCAAAGACGACCCAGCTCAAAAGAAGGAAGAAGTCAGCCCAAAAGAAAATGGCCGGTGTCAAAGTTAGAACAAAGAAGAAAAGTAAGAGCCCATCTCCTATCCTCTCTACTCTCTCCCATTTATATATACCCGATATTAAGTGGGTGCATTGTTACATAATTCATGGATAACTAATGAATTATGTAGGTACTGTAGTTAGAATATGTTTGAATCAAGAGTTCGTTGGATTAAAAAATAATGGGGGTTCAGTGGAAAGTTACCATTGCCAATGATTGACAATTGGTAACATTTGGTTGACCTACGGAAACGCACGATTAGACGCGTGAGATAGTTTAGTTTTTAGATGCTACTAGATTCTAGCTGAGAGCGGACGCTGTTGTCGGCTCTCGAGATGTCGCTTCTCCACCGCTGCAGTTTTGTGGTTTGGGTTGTTTTAAATAAAAGACTTACAAGAAAAACAACAAGCCTTCTTAATTGATTAATTAAAACAAGTAGGGTAGGTCGATTTTTCACTTTTTAAAAATATCAAAGTGTCCATCTATGCGAAGGGTATGTGTTAGTATACTGAATACTGATAACAAAAATTAGATCTTTACTTGCACCATTGTTTGAGGGAAATAGCAACAAAGATCGTCCACTAAAATGTACAAAAATTCTTCGTTTTCGCAAAATTTAGCCTCTAAATTGGTTAGAAAATTTACCGTTTCAATATTTAAATCAGAAATGTTATTTTATTTTGTTTTAATAACATGTAACGAATTAGATATTATAAATAGAATTCAAATTGAAAATGTGTCCCCCCCTCCCATCACCACCGACACCTCTGATATGCTGCTTTTTACCTCATTAATTAAAGCTGTAACTGATGATCTTTGGTGCCATTTCCTCAATCAATGTACATGTAAAATATCTAATTTTGGTATCAGTATTCAGTATACTAACACACAACTTTTACATAGATGGACAATTTGATATTTTTAAAAGTTGAAAATTGACCGACCCTAATGACCAGCCCCCCCCCCCCCCAAAAAAAAAGAAAAAAAAGCCACCCAAAGAATCAACCCTGGGAAAATGGCGGCTGAAGTAACAAGTAAGAGCCTCTCACCCCCACTCATCTGTCTCTCTCCTATTATATACCCGAGATGAACGATGTGTTAAACGGGTATATAACATTATAACACGGCATGTCAACCTTTGTAGGGTTATTTCATGCCGAAGACGTTTTGTTCTATTTATGCTTAATAGGTATTCACTTTTTTAAAACTCAATTCTTTAAACACATTTTTTTAAACTTATTTCTTCCTATTTAACCCAAAGATAGGACCCTAAAAGTTACTATCACTCTGGGTCTGTGTGTATCTGTGTGTGTATCTGTGTATGCGTGTGTGTCTGTATGTGTGTGTGTGTGTCTGTATGTGTGTGTGCCTCTGTGTGTATGTGTTTTTGTGTGTTTATGTGAATTTGTGTGTATGCGTATTGTGTGTGTGTATGTGTGTGTGTTGTGTTGTGTGTGTGTGTCTGTCTGTCTGTCTGTCTGTATGCGTGCGTGTGTCTGTGTGTATGTGTGTGTGTGTGTGTCTGTATGTGTGTGTGCCTCTGTGTGTATGTGTTTTTGTGTGTTTATGTGCATTGTGTGTATGCGTATTTGTGTGTGTGTGTGTGTGTTGTGTGTCTGTCTGTCTGTCTGTGTGCGTGCGTGTGTCTGCGTGTATGTGTGTGTGTGTGTGTGTGTGTGGTCTGTATGTGTGTGTGCCTCTGTGTGTATGTGTTTTTGTTGTTTATGTGCATTTGTGTGTATGCGTATTGTGTGTGTGTGTGGTCTGTCTGTCTGTGGTATGTGTTGTCTGTCTGTGTGTATGTGTGTGGCTGTGCATCCGTGCGAGCATATGTGTGTGTGTGTGGGGGGGTTGTTTGGTTTGTTTTACGGCATATCAACTACGGTGAGTCATTTATGCCGACAAAGTTTTGAAATAAATTCATTCTTAATGGATACTCATTTTTTTTATAAACACATTTTTTTTCTATTTAACCCATAGATAGGTAGTACCTAACAGGTACTACCACTCTGGTCAGAGTAGACCTGGAGTAATAGCAATGAAGGAGTACTCCACACTCCCAGAGCTCCAAAATTGTAACTTCGCTATTAGATGCAGTTTAACGTTATACCCAGGCCATTGATACTCTCAGCCACTGCCTCTAGCAAAATATATGATAAAAAGGGTTGGGACTTGCCATAAAGCCAATAGGATGGGACAATCATATATGTTTAGGGCTTGATGGATTCATGTTTTGAACGAAAGAAAGAAAGGAATTCAAATTGTGTTCGATTTACTTTTTTTGTAAAACGCAAATAGGGGAAATAAAAACTTATACATTGTAAGCCGACAGACTTTAGAATCCAGCAAGGGGCAAATAATAGGGCAGACTGGGATTTTTTACCTTGGTATACGGCAACAAGTGTGACTTTAAAATCCAGAAGGGGCAAATAGTAGGGCAGACTGGGCTTTTTTAACCTTGGTATATAGCAACTAAGTGTGACTTTAAAATCCAGCAAGGGGCAAATAGTAGGGCAGACTGGGCTTTTTAACTTGGTATATGGCAACAGTGTGACTTTAAAATCCAGCAAATGGTAAATAGTAGGCGCAGACTGGGCTTTTAACCTTGGTATATGGCAACAAGTGTGACTAAAATCCAGCAATGGGTAAATAGTAGGGCAGACTGGGCTTTTTAACCTTAGTATATGGCAACGATGTATACTCAGATCTTGGTTATAATTAGCAATAGATTGGTAAAATAGTTTGGTTGTGAATCAAGCATAAATCTGGATTGATTTTAACGGCATGTCACAATCTGGGTTTATTTCATGCCTAGAGGTTAGGAATTACGTTAGGACAGCCCATCCATGCTTTTAAATTCGGTTCGCTGATTTCATTTCTTGCGACGATAACAATTACACCCGCACCTCAACAGAAACGACAGCTGTCTTACTAGCAATAAAAGTTTGACGTATTTGCGAAAGTCTTGAATTTATGCACTGGTAATAAAAGGAAAATTTTCTAACATCCACACCAGAATTTGGGGACGCTAGTCATAAAGATTGCAACCACAAAGTCTGTAAAATGGCTATTGTTTATACAAGCCAAAAGATTCGTGCCTCATATGAAATATTCACTAAGTATAGTTTGGCAAGGCCAGAAGTATGGAGCACCAGTTTGAATCAAACTCACTAACGATGATCTACAGCCTGGCTCGTACGTGTTATAGGCTGAATAATTATGACATAAAGGAATGCGCCAACGATTACTATAAGTATCAGGAACAATTGTGGACACGAAGCAAATGCTCGTAACTGTATGGTGGACGCAATCTCCTTTTTTCTTTGCGTTAATTTCTCTTCCTTGTTGTTCCATACATTTGTATCCATTGTTACCAGTCGTTTGTCTTATTTTTAACCCTTAAAACCCACAACCCATAAAAAGCACCCATTTATACGTCCTTTGTCGGCGGATATACCAGCGCTTAGCTATGGGTTAAGTAGTATATTGCTGATATTTCACAAAAGGATAGCGTTGGGCGTTAAATTAACCACGAAGGTTGATATGTCATTAAATCAAGATTGTTAAAAAATAGACCATTGTCTTGTCTAGTGGGGGTATCCCTCCGAAAACCCACTGTTGTATATTTCATCTACACGAAGGCTTTTCATCATATTTCCCAGTATTACCAGTTATAGTTTTTTTAAAGTATATCTGTATATTCGGACTATTGTCTCATCTTCATTGTTATCTGTAACAACGTTTTCGGTCGATGTGCCCTCCGGCTTCTTCATGTAATTCTTGTCGAATCGGGAACATCTCGGAATCGGGAACCATCTCGGACTCGGAACCTTTTTTCGAACTCGGGAACCTTCTTGTCGTAATCGGGAGCCATCACGGAACTTTTGAACCTAACCCTTTATTCAGGTTACGGAGGTATCCTGTTTCTTCCGCTAACCATAGCTGGGGTACAGGTGTTAAGCTGTGTTAATTATATTCTATGCTACTGCTGACCAGGATTGAACCTGTACTCTAGAGATAACTGTCACTTAGAACTGTCTGAACCTAACTCCTTATCCACTAGGCTGTGTCCAATTTTAAAGTGTTTAGCACAAACTTCCCTTCATAAGTTTCTCCAGTGTAGGACATTCTGAAATTTCCACATCACTGGCAAAATAGACGGTGGTTCAGTTATCCACAGGCGTAAATAAATATAATGACCTTCTAGTAAGTTAGATGATATCAAAATTTATATGGTCCTCGGGGAGGCATATGGCCCTCGGTTGAGAACTTTTGCATTAAACGACGAGGTGCGAAAATCGACTTGGCACAAGATTAAAAGTATAGAGCCCCCAGTGAGGATCGAACTCATTAGTAATTCGCTCTAGCTCGCTCGTTAACGCTTCACACACACGAGATTACACCCGCTTATCGTTTTATAATAATAATAAATATAATGGAGATTTGGTCTCTTTTGTCTGTACCGAAACT
>JALAJA010001917.1:0-20397 GCA_023376005.1 Doryteuthis pealeii | reverse complement strand
AGTTAATTTATATATAAATATGGACCTTATTACCTTTAGGGCACCCCTTTTTGATCTCGATTAAGAAAGGACATGTTTTCATTTACACTGTCAATATCTGGTTGTTTGTTAGGGATTAGGGGTTAGGGTTAGGGTTAGTTTTATAATTAAAAAAAAATCAAAATCGTCTGTTAAAACAACCGGATATTGAAGTTGTAAGTGAAAAACAATGTCCTTTTCTTAATCGAGATCAAAAAGGGGTGCCTTAAAGGTACTATGGTCCATAAATATCATACTATATTGTATCGGACAAGACTTTCATTCTTAATCGTATATATATGCTTTTTTATCAAAATGTATCACAAACTCTCTAGGACTTTGTCAAATTAGAGTTTTTGAAAGAGAGAGAGAGAGAGAGAGAGAGAGAGAGAAGAGAAGAGAGAGAGAGAGAGAGAGAGAGAGAGAGAGAATTTTCTTGGTTAAAACCATAAATTTATTGAAGGCAGGTGTTTATACATGACGTCTTCAAAAATACACACATTTTTAATTGCTAATAGATGCACTGTTTATTTAAAACTTTAATTTGAAAGAACTGTACTTAATGTATTTAAGTGTTTAAAATAGCAGGTAAAAAGGAAGATAAGATTTTCAGGAGACCCTATTAAAACAAAAGTCAGCAATGTCAGTTCATCTAATAGAAATTATTGGTTGCCACTTCACTTTTCTTTTTTTTTTTTTTTTTCTTTTTGAACACTGAATTCCAAAATCTATTTCTGTAGTGAGTCAATAAATTTGGTCTCCTCAAAACAAGACGATGTTCACATTTTTCTAAACATAGATTCTTAGTGATATGAATTAATCAAGGCCATTCTAAGCCAATTTTGGTTCGGCCAATCACAATGCTCAGTAATGATAATTAATTCTTTCTATTTTTTTAAAATTATTACTGTTTTCCTGCCAACCTAGAATATGCTGGTATTAGTTACAATAGATTACTTTGAATTCATAACTATTTTAGTTTCTTACTGTCAAATTCTCTCATATGACACAGAAAAATTCTTATTATTTTTGAGTTATAATCATTATTATTATTGACAAATCTTCAGTTTGAAAATAGAAAATAAACAAAATAAGCTATTTAGCTTTAAAAAATAATTTTTTCTTGCGTTCTTGTTCAATATTTATTTTTAATGTTTTTTCTTTATAAAAATTTTAAATGTGTTGTTTTATCATCACTGCCAATTTTAGATGAAGGGATTGTGTTTGTTTTTTGTTTTTAAAGTTAATAAGGAAGTGTGACTGGATGTTCTTTAGGATGAATCAATTAATAAGATTTATGATGGAAGTTGATTTGGCAGGGAAGAAAAAGTGATTGAAGCAGAATGCTCATTTCTAGTTGCATTTTTAATTCTTTCTATCATGATTATACTGTTTATAAGAGTTTTAATAAAAAATTACTGTAAATATGTTATTCTGTGTCTTTGGTAGGAATCAGAATCTTCTTCTTAGAAGTGTATGTTCTTTTGATTTTTGCATTTCCGAAATACCCAAAACCTTTGAGACACTAGGGTTAGGCTTAGTTTAGGGTTAGGTACTTCAGAAGTGGAATACATGAAACTTTGAGACTTTTAGGGTTAGGGTTAGTTTTTGGGGTTAGGCTACTTCAGAAGTGGAAATACCCAAAACCTTTGAGACACTAGGGGTTAGGCTTAGGTTTTTAGGGTAGGCTACTTCAGAAGTTTCTGTTAATCTATATGTAAAATGCAATTCTAATGATATTATCCTCTGCGCGCTATTCTGCATTTGTACCAAATATTGAATATGAAGATGTTATTCTGTGTTCTTGGTAGGAATCAGAATCTTCTTTAGAAGGTTATGTTCTTTTGATTTTTGCATTTCATGGAAATACGCCGAAAACCCTTGAGACGTTAGGGTTTGTTTTACGGTTAGGCTACTTCAGGAGTTTCCATAATCTAATGCTATTCATACATAAAATGTGATTCTAATAATTTATTCTTTGCACTATTCTGCATTTGTACCAAAAATTGACTGTAGAGATGGTATTGTGTGTGTGTTGGTTAAATTAGAATCTTCTTTCTTAGAAGTGTATGTTCTTTTGATATTTGCATTTCATGAAATACCCGAAAACTTTGAGACACTAGGGTTAGGCTAGTTTTAGGGTTTAGGCTTACTCAGAAGTGGAAATAACCGAAACCTTTGAGACGTTAGGGTAGTTTAGGTTTAGGCTACTTCAGAAGTGGAAATACCCAAAACCTTTGAGACACTAGTGGTGAGGCCTTAGTTTTAGGGTAGGCTACTTCAGAATGAAATACCAGAAACCTTTGAGAGTAGGGTTGTTTTAGGTTTAGAGCTTACTTCAGAAGTGGAAATACCCAAAACCTTGAGACACTAGGGTGAGGCTTAGTTTTAGGGTTAGGCTACTTCAGAAGTGGAAATACCAGAAAACCTTTGAGACGTTAGGGTTAGTTAGGTTAGGCTAACTTCAGAAGTGGAAATACCCAAAACCTTGAGACACTAGGGTGAGCTTAGTTTTAGGGTAGGCTACTTCAGAATGTGGAAATACCAGAAACCTTTGAGACGTTAGGGTTAGTTTAGTTTAGGCTACTTCAGAAGTGGAAATACCAAAACCTTTGAGACACTAGGGTGAGGCTTAGTTTTAGGGTTAGGCTACTTCAGAAGTGGAAATACCAGAAACCTTTGAGACGTAGGGTTAGTTTTAGGTTTAGGCTACTTCAGAAGTGGAAATACCCAAAACCTTTGAGACACTAGGGTGAGGCTTAGTTTTAGGGTTAGGCTACTTCAGAAGTGGAAATACCAGAAACCTTTGAGACGTTAGGGTTAGTTTTAGGTTTAGGCTACTTCAGAAGTGGAAATACCCAAAACCTTTGAGACACTAGGGTGAGGCTTAGTTTTTAGGGGTTAGGCTACTTCAGAAGTGAAAATACCAGAAACCTTTGAGACGTTAGGGTTAGTTTTAGTTTAGGCTACTTCAGAAGTGGAAATACCCAAAACTTTGAGACACTAGGGTTAGGCTTAGTTTTAGGGTTAGGCTACTTCAGAAGTGGAAATACCAGAAACCTTTGAGACGTTAGGGTTAGTTTTAGGTTTAGGCTACTTCAGAAGTGGGAAATACCAAAACCTTTGAGACACTAGGGTGAGGCTTAGTTTAGGGTTAGGCTACTTCAGAAGTGGAAATACAGAAACCTTTGACGTTAGGGTTAGTTTTAGGTTTAGGCTACTTCAGAAGTGGAAATACCCAAAACCTTTGAGACACTAGGGTGAGGCTTAGTTTAGGGTTAGGCTACTTCAGAAGTGGAAATACCAGAAACCTTTTGAGACGTTAGGGTTAGTTTTAGGTTTAGGCTACTTCAGAAGTGGAAATACCCAAAACTTTTGAGACACTAGGGTTAGGCTTAGTTTTAGGGTTAGGCTACTTCAGAAGTGGAAATACCAGAAACCTTGAGACGTTAGGGTTAGTTTTTAGGTTTAGGCTACTTCAGAAGTGGAAATACCCAAAAACTTTGAGACACTAGGGTAGGCTTAGTTTTAGGGTTAGGCTACTTCAGAAGTGGAAATACCAGAAACCTTTGAGACGTTAGGGTTAGTTTTAGGTTTAGGCTACTTCAGAAGTGGAAATACCCAAAACCTTTGAGACACTAGGGTGAGGCTTAGTTTTAGGGTTAGGCTACTTCAGAAGTGGAAATACCAGAAACCTTTGAGACGTTAGGGTTAGTTTAGTTTAGGCTACTTCAGAAGTGGAAATACCCAAAACTTGAGACACAGGGTGAGGCTTAGTTTTAGGGTTAGGCTACTTCAGAAGTGGAAATACCAGAACCTTTGAGACGTTGGGTTAGTTTTAGGTTTAGGCTACTTCAGAAGTGGAAATACCCAAAACTTTTGAGACACTAGGGTTAGGCTTAGTTTTAGGGTTAGGCTACTTCAGAAGTGGAAATACCAGAAACCTTTGAGACGTTAGGGTTAGTTTTAGGTTTAGGCTACTTCAGAAGTGGAAATACCCAAAACCTTTGAGACACTAGGGTGAGGCTTAGTTTTAGGGTTAGGCTACTTCAGAAGGAAATACCAGAAACCTTTGAGACGTTAGGGTTAGTTTTAGGTTTAGGCTACTTCAGAAGTGGAAATACCCAAAACTTTGAGACACTAGGGTGAGGCTTAGTTTTAGGGTTAGGCTACTTCAGAAGTGGAAATACCAGAAACCTTTGAGACGTTAGGGTTAGTTTTAGGTTTAGGCTACTTCAGAAGTGGAAATACCCAAAACTTTGAGACACTAGGGTGAGGCTTAGTTTAGGGTTAGGCTACTTCAGAAGTGGAAATACCAGAAACCTTTGAGACGTTAGGGTTAGTTTTTAGGTTTAGGCTACTTCAGAAGTGGAAATACCCAAAAACCTTTGAGACACTAGGGTGAGGCTTAGTTTTAGGTTAGGCTACTTCAGAAGTGGAAATACCAGAACCTTTGAGACGTTAGGGTTATTTAGGTTAGGCTACTTCAGAAGTGGAAATACCCAAAACCTTTGAGACACTAGGGTGAGGCTTAGTTTTAGGGTTAGGCTACTTCAGAAGTGGAAATACCAGAAACCTTTGAGACGTTAGGGTTAGTTTTAGGTTTAGGCTACTTCAGAAGTGGAAATACCCAAAACCTTTGAGACACTAGGGTGAGGCTTAGTTTTAGGTTAGGCTACTTCAGAAGTGGAAATACCAGAAACCTTTGAGACGTTAGGGTTAGTTTTAGGTTTAGGCTACTTCAGAAGTGGAAATACCAAAACCTTTGAGACACTAGGGTGAGGCTTAGTTTTAGGGTTAGGCTACTTCAGAAGTGGAAATACCAGAAACCTTTGAGACGTTTAGGGTTAGTTTTAGGTTTAGGCTACTTCAGAAGTGGAAATACCCAAAACCTTTGAGACACTAGGGTGAGGCTTAGTTTTAGGGTTAGGCTACTTCAGAAGTGGAAATACCAGAAACCTGAGACGTTAGGGTTAGTTTTAGGTTTAGGCTACTTCAGAAGTGGAAATACCAAAACCTTTGAGACACTAGGGTAGGCTTAGTTTTAGGGTTAGGCTACTTCAGAAGTGGAAATACCTGAACCTTTGACACTAGGGTTAGGGTAGGCTTAGGCTTAGTTTAGGGTTAGGCTACTTCAGAAGTGGAAATACCCAAAACCTTTGAGACACTAGGGTGAGGCTTAGTTTTAGGGTTAGGCTACTTCAGAAGTGAAATACCAGAAACCTTTGAGACACTTAGGCTTAGTTTTAGGGTTAGGCTACTTCAGAAGTGGAAATACCCAAAACCTTTGAAGACACTAGGGTGAGGCTTAGTTTTAGGGTTAGGCTACTTCAGAAGTGGAAATACCTGAAACCTTTGAGACACTAGGGTTAGGCTTAGGCTTAGTTTTAGGGTTAGGCTACTTCAGAAGTGGAAATACCCAAAACCTTTGAGACACTAGGGTTAGGGTTAGCTTAGTTTTAGGGTTAGGCTACTTCAGAAGTGGAAATACCAAACCTTTGAGACACTAGGTTAGGGTTAAGCTTAGTTTTAGGGTTAGGCTACTTCAGAAGTGGAAATACCAAAACCTTTGAGACACTAGGTAGGGTTAGTTAGGGTTATCTTCAGAAGTGGAAACCTTTGAGACACTAGGGTTAGGGTTAGGCTAGGCTACTTCAGAAGTGAAATACAAAACCTTGAGACACTAGGGCTTAGGCTTAGTTTTAGGGTTAGGCTACTTCAGAAGTGGAAATACCAAAACCTTTGAGACACTAGGGTTAGGGTTAGTTTTAGGGTTAGGCTACTTCAGAAGTTAAAATATCCAAAACCTTTGAGACACTAGGGTTAGGGTTAGTTTTAGGGTTAGGCTACTTCAGAAGTAGAAATACCCCAAACCTTTGAGACACTAGGGTTAGGCTACTTCAGAAGTGAAAATACCTGCTACCTTTTTTCTGTTGCTAGAAATATCAATATAAAAATGTACATACAATGTACAGTGTACATGTATGTAGATTTTTAAATTTAGAGATTCAAACATACGAGGCTGTGCATATATCTATATATGTACATTACACATATACACTTCACTATGTCAGTTATTATGTGTTAGGATATAATGTGCATGTGTGTGTGTATATATATATGGTTGTATTTTTAAAAAATCTCTATATATTTGTTTTTCATATGTTATATCAGTTATTTCATGTTATAACAGAATGCAGTTGCACTCAGACACAATTGGAAACATGCTGAGCAAATATCAAAATGCAGGAGAAAAAACGAAAGCAATTTTCACTCCAAATAAAACAGATGACAATAAATCTAAAACTGTAGAAGATAAAAAGAATTTTCTTCCTATTCTCATTGTGTATTTTCCTTCTAATGTTTTCATTTTTATCTTGCATTACATAATCATGATTTATTTATATATATATATATATATATATATATATATATATATATGTTTTGCTGTAGAAAGCATTGTAAAACAATGCTTTCTCTCCAGAAATAGAAGAAAAAAATCGTTGAATAATTTACTTATTGACCTCCTCAAAAGTATTTTTTCATGTTTTGTGATTGTGAATCTCAAACTTCACGGGTAATCTCTAAAGTAAGGTCTCCAAAGTGCTGGGAACACAAGGAAACTGTTTGTGTGGCTATTGGCAACACTGTTGTGTTTGTTGTGCATGCACCTGTCCCTATCATGAGGGAATCTCAAAAGTAAGGTCACTAAAGTGCTGGGAACACAAGAAAACTGTGTGGCTATTGGCAACACTGTTGTGTTTGTTGTGCATGCACCTGTCACTATCATGAGGGAATCTCAAAAGTAAGGTCTCCAAAGTGCTGGTAACACAAGGAAACTGTTTGTGCAAACTACTGGCAACACTGTTGTGTTTGTTGTGCATGCACCTGTCACTATCATGAGGGAATCTCAAAAGTAGGTCTCCAAAGTGCTGGGAACACAAGGAAACTGTGTGGCTATTGGCAACACTGTTGTGTTTGTTGTGCATGCACCTGTCACTATCATGAGGGAATCTCAAAAGTAAGGTCTCCAAAGTGCTGGTAACACAAGGAAACTGTTTGTGCAACTACTGGCAACACTGTTGTGTTTGTTGTGCATGCACCTGTCACTATCATGAGGGAATCTCAAAAGTAAGGTCTCCAAAGTGCTGGGAACACAAGGAAACTGTGTGGCTATTGGCAACACTGTTGTGTTTGTTGTGCTTGTTGTGCATGCACCTGTCACTATCATGAGGGAATCTCAAAATTAAGGTCTCCAAAGTGCTGGTAACACAAGGAAACTGTGTGGCTATTGGCAACACTGTTGTGTTTGTTGTGCATGCACCTGTCACTATCATGAGGGAATCTCAAAAGTAAGGTCTCCAAAGTGCTGGTAACACAAGGAAACTGTGTGGCTATTGGCAACACTGTTGTGTTTGTTGTGCATGCACCTGTCACTATCATGAGGGAATCTCAAAATTAAGGTCTCCAAAGTGCTGGTAACACAAGGAAACTGTGTGGCTATTGGCAACACTGTTGTGTTTGTTGTGCATGCACCTGTCACTATCATGAGGGAATCTCAAAAGTAAGGTCTCCAAAGTGCTGGTAACACAAGGAAACTGTGTGGCTATTGGCAACACTGTTGTGTTTGTTGTGCATGCACCTGTCACTATCATGAGGGAATCTCAAAATTAAGGTCTCCAAAGTGCTGGGTAACACAAGGAAACTGTGTGGCTATTGGCAACACTGTTGTGTTTGTTGTGCATGCACCTGTCACTATCATGAGGGAATCTCAAAAGTAAGGTCTCCAAAGTGCTGGTAACACAAAGGAAACTGTTTGTGCAACTACTGGCAACACTGTTGTGTTTGTTGTGCATGCACCTGTCACTATCATGAGGGAATCTCAAAAGTAAGGTCTCCAAAGTGCTGGTAACACAAGGAAACTGTGTGGCTATTGGCAACACTGTTGTGTTTGTTGTGCATGCACCTGTCACTATCATGAGGGAATCTCAAAAGTAAGGTCTCCAAAGTGCTGGTAACACAAGGAAACTGTTTGTGCAACTACTGGCAACACTGTTGTGTTTGTTGTGCATGCACCTGTCACTATCATGAGGGAATCTCAAAAGTAAGGTCTCCAAAGTGCTGGGAACACAAGGAAACTGTGTGGCTATTGGCAACACTGTTGTGTTTGTTGTGCATGCACCTGTCACTATCATGAGGGAATCTCAAAAGTAAGGTCTCCAAAGTACTGGTAACACAAGGAAACTGTTTGTGCAACTACTGGCAACACTGTTGTGTTTGTTGTGCATGCACCTGTCACTATCATGAGGGAATCTCAAAAGTAAGGTCTCCAAAGTGCTGGGAACACAAGGAAACTGTGTGGCTATTGGCAACACTGTTGTGTTTGTTGTGCATGCACCTGTCACTATCATGAGGGAATCTCAAAAGTAAGGTCTCCAAAGTGCTGGTAACACAAGGAAACTGTGTGGCTATTGGCAACACTGTTGTGTTTGTTGTGCATGCACCTGTCACTATCATGAGGGAATCTCAAAAGTAAGGTCTCCAAAGTGCTGGTAACACAAGGAAACTGTGTGGCTATTGGCAACACTGTTGTGTTTGTTGTGCATGCACCTGTCACTATCATGAGGGAATCTCAAAAGTAAGGTCTCCAAAGTGCTGGTAACACAAGGAAACTGTGTGGCTATTGGCAACACTGTTGTGTTTGTTGTGCATGCACCTGTCACTATCATGAGGGAATCTCAAAATTAAGGTCTCCAAAGTGCTGGTAACACAAGGAAACTGTGTGGCTATTGGCAACACTGTTGTGTTTGTTGTGCATGCACCTTCTATCATGAGGGAATCTCAAAAGTAAGGTCTCCAAAGTGCTGGTAACACAAGGAAACTGTTTGTGCAACTACTGGCAACACTGTTGTGTTTGTTGTGCATGCACCTGTCACTATCATGAGGGAATCTCAAAAGTAAGGTCTCCAAAGTGCTGGTAACACAAGGAAACTGTTTGTGCAACTACTGGCAACACTGTTGTGTTTGTTGTGCATGCACCTGTCCCTGTCTCTTATATGAGGGAATCTGATGGTGAGGTTCCACTTCGGGAGGTTTGGAGAATGTGGAGCACCCCTTCATCACCATTGCTCCCAGGTCCACTCTGACCTGAAGGGGTAGTACCTGTTAGTGTCCAATCTATTGGTTACATAGAAAAAGGTGTTTATAAAAAAATTGAATATCCATTAAGAATGAATTTATTTCAAAACTTTGTTGGCATTAAATGACCCACTGGGGTTGATATGCCGTAAACCAAAACCAATCAATTACATCATTTCCAGAGAATCTTCATTTCTATCCAATCATATCTTGGCAAACCCCTAACTCCTTTTATCATATATGTGCTAGAAGACTGTGGCTCAGGCTCTTAGTGTCCTGGGTATTATGTTAAACTGCATTTAATGGTGAAGTTCCAATTTTAGAGTTTTGGGAAGTGTGGAGTACCCCTTCATCATCATTACTCCCAGGTCCACTCTAACCCAAAGTGGTAGTACCTGGTAAGGTTCTATCTATGGGTCAAATAAAGAAATTGAGTTTTAAAACAAAATTTTTGAATACCCATCAAGAATGAATAAAATAAAATAAAATGTCTTTGGTATAAAATACCCCAACAAGGGTTGACATGTCATAAAATCCAACCAACAATGATAGCAGTTGTAACAATAGAAAAGCAACACTCTTAAAAGTAGTATACATCCTGAAATTCCTCTTAGGAATAAGATGGGAGAATTTTAAATGAACAGTTGGTGTAATGTGTTCTTTGTAATTCATTTTAATAACAATGATAATAATAATAAAAGGAAATAATCATAATTTTAAAAATGATAATTAGAAGAACAATAATAATGTTAACAACAGATGAGAAGGGAATGGTAGTTGTTAAATAGATAAAAGATTTTTCATGTACTCCTCTCTTGTCGGGTACATAACCAGAGTTCTCATGTGATAGAGAGAGGAGAGAGAGTATCAGAGAGATATTTAGACAGATACCTAACTTACTTGCTTTTACTTTCTTTCTTTCGGCCATTTGTGATCTTTCTTTTTCTTTTTCGACCATTTGTGTGTGTTGTACCAGCCGTTCCTACAGTGGAGAATATACACCGGTTCTCACTATAAATAGTGAGACAACGAGTGAAAAGGTTGTACTGTTACCGGCAAGCTAGCCGTTCCCGTACCTTATTGTAAATACACTTGTCTCATTTTACCCTACCTCGACTTGACTTCTTTTTTTTCTGTTGAATTAACATCACAACAGTGTGATCACCTAAGTCCTTGCTTTTAGTCTTCTCTTGTGTCTTCAGTTTCTAATTAAGGCATTCTTAATTAATCAACAACGCCTGTTGCTTTTCAAAGTTTTTATTTGTCTTTTCTAACTAACTCAGTTCGCAGAGTGACAGCCGGCTGAAACACGTCTGTTTCACCCAGTATCTGGCTATCAACTGAGGACCTAACTAGATCTCAGGTGACTTGCGATATTCTCGCCTCTGGGGTCAGTAATCATCACTGATATATTTTCATTCCCTCTGAGCCCTTGCTACAGGGCTTGTCAAAAGCCCTACATCACCATACGATTATGCAACAAAATGAGTTTACAAAAAATGGGTTTTAAAAAAAAATTTGAATACTCAACACGAATGAATAAAATAAAATGTCATTAGTATAAAATAACCCCAACAAGGGTTGACATGCCGTAAAATCCAATCAAACAATCAACCCATCTATGGGTTAAATAGACGAAAAACGAGTTGAAAAATTTGAATACTCAACAAGAATGAATAAAACAAAACGTCTTCAACATAGAATGACAGAAGGGTTGACATGCCATAAAACCCAACCAACCACTCATAACTATTTCTATACATTATTTAATTCTTAATGTCCTATACCACCTCATTCCACCCAGTCAGAAGTCACATTCATTTTTCTAATCTGCCCTAAATGATAGCCTTTGTTTAAATGTAATATTAAACATATTTAGAAGTCTTTATTTTAAGGGAAATATCTCAGATTAACTTTAAATGAAAAGGCCATTTTTAGCCATCTTTTGATAAATCATTATAGGAATGGGGCTATGGAATTCTCAACAGGATGTTAAGAGTTAAGACAATATGCTTCATTCAATTAATAAGGGATTGAAAAAAATAAAATTAAGTTTAGAAAAAACATTGAATACTCAACAAGAATAAATAAAACAAAACGTCTTCAGCATAAAGTTGGTCTAATGGTTAGAGTCATAGGAAATGGACTTGTTGATCTGAATTCAAATCCTGGACAAAGCTACAGTTAACATAGCACTAATCCAACTACTCTCCTTCCAGCTATGGGCAAATAGTAGGACAGCCTTGGTTCTTTAACCTTGGTTAGGCAACCAGTCTAGGAGAAGGAAATCTCTGACTTCAAACCTTTAAACTCCACTTAGGGTGGTCACTACTAGAATAGGCTCAGTCCTATTTAGTGATCTATTTCACTATAAAATGACACAAGGGTTGACACGCCGTAAAATCCAACCAACCAATTCATATCTATTTAAGCCAATATACTTCATTCAATTAATATGGGATTGATAGCTTCATCTATTTGTCATCAATATTATCATAATTTTAATATTGTTATCATCAAATTGTTTTTATTCTATTTCTCAGAATAATTATTTGTCTTTGCATTTTCTTGTTGCTATTTACCCAAATCTGCACAGTATGTGGCTGTAAATCTAAGTTTCCTATTTATTAAATGAAGAAGAGAATAAAAAAGAAAAAAATTGATTTTCTTCTTTTTCATTGTCTCTGCTTCTTCTTCTCTTTCTCTATCTCTTATCTCACTCTCATAACTGGTTTTTATAGTTATTACTTTCTTCTTCATCTTCTCTCTCTCTCGCTCACACAATTGGTCTATTCTTAGTTGTTTTAACTACATCACCAGCTCTTCTTTTTTTCTTTCCTAGTTGCTATTACTGCAATTATTTTTTGTATTTAAATCCTGTTTATTGAACGAAGAAGAAGAGAATAAAAAAGAAAAAAAGTAAAAAAATCAACAAATACCTACGTCATAAGTCATAAAGCATAAAAAGGGACAAACAAACTTTTTTTTTTTTTTTCCGAGCAGACTTGATCAGGATTCAATTAATTGGATCAGAAAATGTAATATTGATGATCACATTTTGGATATTTCACACCAACGTCAATTAGAATCTGCCTAAATTATCCAAACGTTTTACTGGCTAATATTGCTTTTGTAGACAAGATTATATTAGGGGCCTTTGTTTACGCACACAATATAGTTTTTTTGTCACTCCATGCATGAGTTTACATTGAAATTGGAATAAACAGACAGTATTAAGTTGACTACAATGAATATTCACTTTAAATGAATTGTATCTTTCTTAATATATATTCATTGTTAGGTTTTTACTATTTTTCTTTTATTCATTATAAGGCTGCCTTGAGCAACTTGCAATCATAGACTCATGATAATAAGAAAAAGAAACACAGAAAACATTAGAATAAGGAAATGTAAATAATACCAGAATAAAAGATAGTCAATGAACTAATGTAATAATAAAGTTATATTATTGTTTTTATAATAATAATGGGTCACCTTATCCCAGCCAGAAGACCAGACCTAGTATTGATTCAACAAGAAAGAAAGAGATAACTTGTCAATTTGTAGATTTTGCACTCTCAGCAGATCACAGTGTGAAGATGAAAGAAGACGAAAAAATAGAATGTTCCCCCCAAAAATGTATAAAACAGACTAGAGAAAGAAGAATTGAGACCATCCAGGGAAGAACATTGTATTTCTAGTCAGACTCGGGAGCCTTCTCAAACTTGGAAACCTTCTTAAACTCGGGAAACTTCTTGTCGTAATCAGGAGCCATCCCAGAACTTTGAACCCAACCCTTTATTCAATCCATGGTGATAGTCTGTTCCCATTCCGCTAACCATAGCTAGGGTACAGGTATTAAGCTGTATTAATTATTATTCTATGTTACTGTCACCCTTGACCAGGATTGAACTTGCAGCCTAGAGATGAAAAAAGAAAAAAAGGTTCCCACATTTGAAAAGGCTCCCGAGTCTGACAAGAAATATCTGAAGAAGGCTGGAGGGTACATCGATCGAAATGTTATAATAATAACAATAAAGATGTGGACAATAGTATGAATAATCCAAATAATACTAATTATCAAGCCTCATCTTAAAAACTCAGAGAAATGAAATAGTTTTCTTGTTTTTTTGTGCAATCTTAAACAAATTGTGGAAACAGCCAACAAGAGAGCAGCTGTACAGCCATTTGCTCCCCCCCCAATCATACAAACCGTCCGAGTGAAATGAACAAGATGTGTTGAACAAGCACAGACAAATTCATAAGCAATGTTTTCTTGTGGAAGCCAGCACATGGGTATGTCAATGTGGGCTGTCCAGCAAAGCTCTGTGCGAAGACTGGATACTGCAGAGAGGACCTGCCAGGGGCAATGAATTATAGGGATGGTTAGTGAGAGATTGTCATGGACATCCATGCTACTATTGTGAGGTGGAAAGATACACAGATGAATGTTGTGCCTAACACATTTATTAAGTGCCAGCATCCGGTGCTAAACGGATACATACAAACACAGAACAAATAGGTACAAACAATTAACAAGACACACTCATACTACAAGAAGAGGGTCAGTTTGGTATAGCCCCCTCAGCAAAGTCAGTCTGAATATTATTCAGCTAGTTAATCTACTTTGATCATAGGTCATTTTATGGTTATGAGCCATCCATCTGGTAGAGTGCCAAATGGGTGTTAATTTTAAAAGAATTATTTTCTTTTAAAAATAAAATTGAAATAGATCACTAAGTAGGCCTGAGTTTATTCTAGGAGTGATGAGGTTTTCAGAGTTTTCTTTGCTTAGACTGGTTGTCTAATCAAGGTTAAAGAGCCCAGTCTGTCCTACTATTTACCTATAGCTGGAGGGAGAATAGTTGGATTCATACCTTTATTATTAACAGTATTAGGGTATTAGTAAATGTTTGCACATTTTTTTTCAGTGATGCAGTTCTTCATGAAAGTTGTGGCATACTGAGTGCATTCAGGTTCTAGAATACCAGCCTCAACAAAAAACTGTTTCCAATCAGAATCAGTCCTGTATTGCAGCACCATATTCAAATGAGACACCCTGGGTGTGACAGAGAGAAGAGACAAATTGGCAAATGGCTAAAGGCTAGTCAGTTGCTGAAACAAAGAGAACAAACATACAGTCAACAATAACGGAACAGAGGAATATATTGTTAAACTATGTGAACTGTGGCTTCATCCAAGAATTGAACTCGGGTCGACGAGTCCATTTCCTATGACTCTAACTAGTACCCCACTGCACTTCCCTTACCTACTCTACAACACTACCATGACATGATGATGAAATAGTTTTAGCAACAATTTCTAGACAAATCAAAATGATAAAATGTCTACGGTAAGTAAAGAAATAAGAAATAAATAAGACTAATAAAAAGTAATAAAATAGTCAATCTCAACTGTAATGAAACTAATAAAAAGTTGGACTTTAAATTTAAAAAGAAAAAAACTATCATTAAAATATATTGATACGAATATATTAAATTGTAAGCAGAGAGGTATGAATAATCAGGTAAGTAAATTTAAATAATTAAAAAAAAAATGCATGAAAAGCAAAGAAATAATAGAATAAGTATAACAGAATGGAATAAAAACTAAGAAAATCATAATGAACTCATAAAAATAATCATAAAAGAAATTGTTATTTAAATTATGATGTTGATAATAATAATTTTAGAAAATGAATAATATAGAAAAACTGATAATAATTTGAAACGAGAAAAGATATAAAATAATGAAAAAAAACCCTCAATAATAGGTTAAAAAAAAAAGTTGAAATAATATCAATTGTTAAGAACAATTATAAAATTGATAAGAAGAAGAATAAGAATTAACAAATAAGTTATCCTGATAAGAGATTAATTTTTATAATCATAGAATGAAACAGATAAAGACATCTTTTTGTTTTTAAACATTCAATGAAACTTTATCAATTTCTTTTCATTTTTCTTGCAAGAGATCATAGAAATTACTTAATGATTATATTAATTTGCGTATTGCAGATTTCATTTGGAATATAAACTAGTGTAAGTTGCATAATATCTGTATTTGTGTATATGTAAATACTAGTACAAAATAAAAAACACCCTCCGGGCGATGTAAAAATAGATTTTTAAAACATATTGCCGAGGGGTAGGAGTAAAAAATTCAATGTCAGTGAGTTTGTACTCTAAGTAAGTAAAATCATCAAATTCATTAAAGGATTAAAAAATAAAACAATTTGAAAGGTAAACTTTAAATATGTATTAAAATAAAACAAACTATATATAGATATATAATACCAGTCATGTATTTATTAAAATTTGTTTTAAAAAACAATGAGGACTGTCAAATGTTGCATGTTCAAATTTTGAGTATTATGACGATTTTGGGTAATGTGACGTAAGCAGTGATGTAATTTTTGTTACAGACAAAAACCGGAAGCGAATCTCCATTATTAATAAGATATAAATATATGTGTGTGAGGAAGCGCATGGTGTAATGGTTAAAGTCATAGGAAATGGGTTTGTAACCCCGAGTTCAAATCCTTCCCTTAGCACTAATACCCTTGGGAAAGGTATGAATTCTACTCTTCCTCCAGCTATGGGTAAATAGTAGGACAGACTGAGCTCTTTAACCTTGGTTAGACAACCTGTCTAGGAGAAGGAAAACTCTAAATTCAAACCTGTTAAACTCTGCTTAAGAAATGTGTCCCATCCTGCTTTTGCGGAGGGGTTGGTAGATATATATGTGTGTGAGTGTCGATATTCCACAGTATGATAATTTAATTATTACGTTTGATAGGTTTATTTAAGAGCTATTACCAAATAGTTCAATATGTAAAAAGTATAATAATCTTGATTTAACTCTACCTCTCACTCATCTTTTCTTTATTTCCTTCTTTTCATCGTTGATTGAAACAGATTAGCATTATTGTTTTCGTGTTCTTGCCCTCTCTCTTACCTTTCTCTTACTCACTTCCTTTCTTTCTTATATTTTGTGTGTAGCATGTCCTTTCTTTCTTTATAATAAAAACGGAATTGTCCCTTATTTAGCTGAGGTGACAACACTCATAAGGAATAAGAATTCAGTAGATTACGGGGCATAAGTGGTTTTGGGTGTTTTAAAGTAGCTTGGATATTCTCGGTTGCGTGTTTCTCCGGTTTTCTTTTAACCCCATCTCTTTTTGGCGGGCGAAAAGAACGCATTCAAAGAACGAGAAAGGAAAGAGACAAAGGCAGAAGGTGGCTTTATGATTTAGGCTTTATTGAGCGGGTCATAGTCGCCTGTAGCAAGGGGATATCCCCCCTGGCTAGTAGGAGCGACTACACTCAGTTGCGGCCTAAATTCAAAAGGCCAAAATATTCTTTTGGGGGTAGGGAGTCAGTTATTTTTGTCAGACATGCGCAGAGGGTCTTTCCAGTGAAGGCCCCATGGAGTTTTGTTGTTTTTATAAATTTTATCTTCATTCTATTTTTTATTTATTTTTGTTTTATTCTAATCCCCACAAGATAAGCAACACCAGATAATCAGCATTTATATTTCTGTATTTCATCTTGGAGGATTGGGTGGTTTCATTTTTAACCAGAGGGTGTTTTGCAAGATGATAACGGTCATACAATTAAGAACATAAGTATAAATGTAATTTCCATCCTGGTTGATAACGGTCGTCGGGTGGCCTCAGTGAGACAGTGAGGGGAGTCTATCCCTTTTCACTAGCGCTAGACCAAGGAGATTGTTTTTTGCATCTAAGTTGGAGCTGATGGTAGGTGTGTCCCTGTGCTACTCATATACTAAGTGGTGAGGGCCAGTATAGAACCAGAACCTTGTGGTTCCTAGGCGGACGCTAATATATAATATATATTATGGAGGCACGTGGTGTAATGGTTTAGAGTTGTAGGTAATGGACTCGTCACCCTGAGTTTAATTCCTGGCGGGGCTGTTTGCATATCACATATCACTAATAAAGGTATGAATCCAATTCTCCCTCCAGCGATGGGTAATAGCTGGGCAGACTGGGCTCTTTAACCATGGCTAGGGAACCAGTCTAGGAGAAGAAAAATCGAATTCAAACCTGTTAAACTCTGCTTAAGAAATTGACCTTGTTGCGCATCCTTCTTGTGCAGAGGGTTGGTAAATGTATATATATATATATATATATATATATATATATATATATATTTGTAAAGAATAAAAAGGCTTAGAGTTTCGTTATTAAGCGATTCTCGTCCATTTCCTTTCGTGGGTATCTGAGCACCCTTCGAGTTTCCTCAGATCACTTTCTTTATTGAAACTGGTAAACAATTAAATTGAGCATATATTTATACATTCTCTTCTAGATCCCATGAATTGATAAATTGAATGAATTGAAACCCAATACCGTCACTGGATCAGGAGAGAATGTATAATCATATGGGTGCTAGAAGGCGATGACGAAGGTCTACATGTCCTGGGATGACGTTAAACTCTATCTGATGGTGAGGTTCAGTTTTGAGAGTTTGGGGAATGTGGAGCACCCCTTCATCACCATTGCTCCCTGGTCACTCTACCCAGGTGGTAGTACCTGATTAAGGTCCCATCTGATGGGATTAAATAGAAAAATGTATTTTATAAAAATATGTATTATCCATTAAGAATTTGATTATTTCAAAAATTTATCAGCATAAATTGACCACTGAAGGTTGATATGCCGATAAAAAAAACAAAAAAACAAATAAAGAGATGTGATTAATATAGCTGAATTTATGTTTTTACCGTATGGAACAATAATCGCCTTAATACTCTAAGCCTTTTTTCTTTTACTTGTCGAAGAATGTTTTATAAAAATTAAAAATTGAGCTCTTAAATACGACTCGAAACGTGTAACATCAGTTAAAGTGTGAAGTAAAAGACCAGACTTTAGAATCTATTCTAATGTCAATGGACTTGGCACCACCTTACCACAGAAAAAAATAGATAAAAGGGTATGAAAACACACAATCCGTTTAAAATGAAAATATTTTCTATCACTATTTATAGCTAATATTGAATAATATTTTGATTCTATAAAAAATCATCACAGAGTTTCTGTTATTTAAACCGACTTTCATCAAGAGGAAGCAGAAAATATTTGAATTCAAAATGATGAAAACATTGATGTTCCAAAAAGCGCTGCAGCGTCATGCGATCGTTTTTCGCAATTAGCACATCCGCTATGCATTTCTCAGCCCAACAACACAATTGTATATCTTCATTTTTGAAAGAAGACATATTTCAAATTTAAAAATAACAAATTCTCTTTACCATCGGATCATTCCTTATTCTTAACTATTATATATATACAGAGAAGAGATAGAATATGAACAGACTGAGAAAGATAGATGAAATAGTTTATTAGCAATAGATTAATTACAATATCAGTTCTTATAAACCAAGTCTAAATACTCGAACTATTTCAAGTTTCACTTCCAGATTTCAGTAACAGGACACTTGCTTGGTTAGAATTATCTAAGAAAAAAAAGAAAAAAAAGTCCTTTTGCCTGCGAAATTAGAAATTGCGAATTAAAGTCAAAAGAATTTCATTTTAATCTACCAAAAACTTGAGAAACACAATTAAATTTGCCATTTCAGATTTTAATGCCTTTTGACCTTTTTGCTGTTGCTGATTTTCATCGACACCGAATGCCATTCCTTAAAACCCTCACCCCAGCCTGGCCAAAACCTGCTTGACATTCATTCAAGAAAATAGGAAGTCCTCTGGTTTCACTAGTAATGTTTCCTGTCAATTTTCTTGTTTGATGAACACAGCAAGACATATTTCAATTCACAAAAATAGACAAACTCTCTTACCTTCGGATCCATTTCCTTATACTCTTAACTTATATATATTTAGAGAGTAGATTAGAAGATATTAAAACTTTCTTTTTACCAAAGTTTGAGATTAAAAAGTTTTTCCTTTCTTATGTAATCGCTCACCTTGGCTTTAGTGGAGTTTTCATCTCCTATTTTATTATTCTGCTATTATGATTATTGTCATCGAAAAGCCAGCCCTCTCTTCACCCCTACCCCTCCAAATCAAAACCTTGAGGGGGTACAGCTGTTGTAACATTGTTCTGTTTCCATGGATTTCTTCCTTACTCTTAACTTATATATATATATATAATATATATATATATATATATTATATAAATTCCAGGAGTCGAGTCCCTAACGTGGGGGATGCTTGAAATCCAGTTACCCATCACTCCTGCGACACTACGTTGCCCAAACTTGCCATGGTCCCTTACCTTTTTTGAGATCACAGCGGGAGAGGGGGGTTGCTGCATGGGCAACAGCCTCATCCTCCATAATGAACCCGCCAGGCTATGTAGTTCAAGTTAACAAACAAAAAATAATAAAAAACCATTGACACTACTCCATTGTCTCTTTGTTGACGTAAGGATGCAGCCATACATACATACAGATATATAATATATATATATGAGAGAGAGGAGAGATATTAAAACTTTTCTTTTTACCAAGCTATTGAATAAAAAGTTTTTCCTTTCTCTATGTAATCCTCCTTTGAGCTTTAGAATTCATTCTTCTTATTTCATTTATCTGCTTATTAGATTATTGTCATGAAAAGCCGTGCTCTCTTCTACCCCCCCCTCCAATCAAAAACCTTGAGGGGCTACAGCCTGTCGTAAATTGTTCTTTGATGCACAAACCTTGTAGACAAGAGCAACGATAGCGATGGCGGCTACCAGTACATAAAGGAAACCTGACATGGACAATAAATCAATTGCTTACATACATACTTACCGGGTTAACATTATCGTCTTTGCAATTACAACTGGCTACTACATTTATGAGCTCTTGATGAAAAGGCGAGTTGTTTTCTAATTTGGGATTTAATACAGGTCCCTTGGTCATTTCCAGTGAAATGTCACGCGATTGACTCGACGATAAACCCTGATCTCCCATGACAATATATACTTGAAGTTTTCAGCTGCCTATTTGTGAACACTTTGTGAACAGCATGTCATCTATGCCTGTCGTCATTTATATCTAACTCTTTGTGATGACAAAAAAAAAACTTTTAATACCCACCACCGACTACCACGACACAACATCAACAACTCAGGCCTAGAAAAACATAACAAAAAGTAAAGAAAAAAGTTTTTAAAAAAAAATGAGAAAAGCCAAACAAAAGTAACTAAACTTGACTTAAACAATATTAACCCTCCCCTTCTTTCCTTTAACGCGTTGCTTTGAATCTCTCTTATT
>JALAJA010001916.1:0-16622 GCA_023376005.1 Doryteuthis pealeii | reverse complement strand
TCTCTCTCCTCTCTCTTTTCTTTATTTCTTTCCTTCGTTTCATCTTTTTATAGGTTCGATTGAAACAGATTAGCTTTATCGCTTCCACGCACCACCCTTTATCTCTCTATCTTTCCCCTAACTCTTTTCTTTTTATTATATTTTTACTCTGTCTAGTATGTCCTATTTCTACCATCCTTTCTTAATAATAAAACAGAATGGCCATTATTTGCTCATAAGAAATAAGAATTCGGCAGAATAAGCAACTCCAGATAATCAGGATTTACTTTTTGCAGTTCATCTTGGACGATTTGAACGGTCTCGTTTTTTTTTTAAGGAATACGAGTATCAATATTGTAGATGGTCTGCTAGCCACCACGAAGCAGCCTAGCAGACTAAGAGCTTACGGTCAAGTAACGTTTGGCCCTATCTTGGGCTAGACGGGCGGTCGGAGAGGACCCCTCCGATCAATCGGCTGGTCACGTCAAGCCTAGCACCTAATAGATTTTCCCAACCCTATTGCCTTATGGTAAGCCCAGCCTTTTTATCATACTGGATGCTAAGAAGCGGTGGATGCGGTCTACAGTCCTACTGGAATGACGTTAAACTCTATCTGATGGTGAGTTCCAGTTTTGGAGTTTGGGGAATGTGGAGCACCCTTCATCCACCATTGCTCCTGGTCCACTCTGACCGGAGTGGTAGACCTGTTAGGGTCCCATCTCTGGTTAAATAGAAAAATGATTTATAAAAAATTGTATTATCCATTAAGAATTGATGTATTTCAAAACTTTATCGGAATTAAATGACCACTGAGGTTGATATGCCGTAAAACAAAACAAAACAAACAAAACAAATGATATTTTTATTGAAGAGTTATTGCTAAATAGTTCAATATGTGAAAAGTATGATAATCTTGATTTAACTCTTTCTTACTCTTTTTTTCTTCTTTCTTTCCTTCTTTTCGTTGAAACCAATTAGTGTTATCGCTTCCCTGCACCCACACCCTCTATCTTTCTTTAATCTCTTATTATAATTTTTGTGTAGCATGTCCTTTTTCGTCCCTTTCTTTCATTATATTAGAAAGCAGAATGGTCCATTATCTAGCTGAGATGATAACACATACAAGAAATGAGAATTCGGTGGATAAGCGACACCAGATTATCAGGATTTACATTTTTGCATTTAATATTGGATGATTTTTTAATCAGAGGGTGTTGCAAGATGATAACAGCCAGAAGATTAAGAAGATTATATTTTGAATATAAGTGTTTTATTGATAGTTTGCCTGATTTGATAACTAATGCCGCTGGTAAGACCCCCGTGGTGTAACGACTAACGTGCTGGACTGCGATATCGTTGTAAGCGAGTTCGAACTCCAATCACGCTATTATTTTCACATTCTGTTGAGGAAGGCATGAAACCCCATATCCACCAGCTATGGGTTAAATAGTACTACTACTATTATTTTTCTACAAGGATATCTTTGATATCAAATAACTCATGAATTCTGATATTCCACTAAACAAAGAAGCCAAACCAATATGATGCTGTAAAAGTTTGTTACGTCTTTATTATAATGGTGTCTGTTTGTATCCAAAAATGTCCCTGTTTACGTCACAATACCCGCAGGAATTGCGTAAGTATATCAATGAATATTTAATTTATAGTCAAAATCATTAATACATTAGAATAAATCGTATTTATTAACGAGGCATCGATGAAGATCTGATTTAGTGCCTTTTAAATCCTGCAATGTTACATAATCTATGCGGTGGGCATAAGATTATTGTCAATCCCCTGTAATTCTGAGGGATGACCCTTTTCATACCATGGCCGGGTCCTTCCATTGAAAATTACAGAAGCCGCCAAAATACGTGAAGTCACGTGGACCTGTTCGGTCCCAGTTTTCAGTTAGACGCCAGGCAGAGAAGTCGGCCATTTAGGTCCTGCCTAAAACTGGAACTCACGCGCGCTATGTTAGTCTGATATTTAGTTACATGAAATGTATAGTTAAGGAAATAAAAGTTTGTATAAGTAATATGTTCTTGTGGTTGATGAATGTCTTGGTAACAAGACTAAGAAATGAATCCAGGACGACCAGCCAGCAAGAACACAGCAAAAGAAAGTCCAGACCTTAGGAGATCCGAGACGCTAGACCAGACCAAGTCAAGATGTTAGAAGAAATACCAAAGACGATCAGAATACTAAAGATGCCCAAGAAATAGAATTAAAGAAAGAGGTATGCAACATTATATTTATTTAGTGCCAGTGAAGTATGCGCTATGCAACACAATGTGCCTTATATATCACTAAGAAATAAAAGTTTAGATAATATAAAGATGTGGTTGATTTGCATACCGGGTTTGTTACGTAATTACTAGGTTTTATTAATTCCTAATATTATTTTTTTTATTCTCTAATAAAAAAAAGTATTAAAATCAATCCTATGAATAATTTTTATATAGAAACCAATTAAAATATCATCAAAATAAGTGCAGTCTTTTTATATGCATTCTTATTTAATTTTGTTAGTCCTTCTAATTTAATATGTTTCATTAGATTATAATTTAATTACTATACCTGAGGGCGTTATATTCTTGCTAATTTTTTTTTTTTCATTTATATACAGATTGTTTATCATTTTAATATTTGATATGCTATAGTTTTCGAAATGACGGATAACACATTCAGAAGTGCAGGAAGCGTCATATAGATATTAGACATACTGTGCATATACTACACTCTGATCTTTGTGCTTAGCGTAATGGTTATCGTCATAAGAAATGGAATCGGGACCCGAGTTCAAATCTAGGACAAATCTGTTTGAATTTCATTTCCTGCTAATGCTATTAGAAAATTATGAGTCCATCTTTGTTCCTCCCAGCTATGGGGTTATAGTTAGGGCAGTCCGGGTTCTTCTTACCTGACGTTGACCAGTATTTCAGCTAGTAAGAATTATAAGATCGGCATTTTTCACTGCAGTCACTACTTAGCTACTGGGGCAACTTCAACAATTCGCTTGCATTGTTATAGATTTAAAAAAATATAATTTTCCTTATTTCAACGACATGTTATATATAATATTATATATATATATATATATATATATATATATATAACCACACACACACACACATATATATATATATATATATATATATATATATATATATATATATATATAATTCTTCTTTAATAGCTCTAACTTTTAACGTCATATTTTTTCTTGATTTCCAGCCGACAATTAAGCGTCTCCCTTTGGCTAAATTCGCATCATTTACAATAAAATATTTTTGAACAGAAAATAAAAATGTCCGTTAAAATTTATAATGGCCTTTCATTGGGCTTCCGAAAAAAAAGAAAGAATTTTTTTATTTTATTCATTTTTTTTTTTTTCGGTTGTATTAAAAATTAAAAATTTCCGGGAGAAAAGAATGAAATAAAAGTTTTGCAAGTCCACTGAGTTGTCACTTCGAATGAAAAATTGTCGTTGTCAATAATAATAAAAGTATTGATAATTGATTGTTCTGGTTTGAAATAATAAAGACATTTTGGCTCTTAGAGTGGCCAATTCTGTTTCGAATTACAATGTGCTTAATACTTCCTTCATGTCAGGTCGCACAAATCGCTATGGGTATCATGTACCCCCGTACTACCTGTGTAACGTTGTGGGGTTTTACCGTGCCTCGTAATGCACGGCACTATTATCGTATACAATTTCCATCAGGGGTTGACTACGCTCGTTCGTTTGCAGGCGCACACAGATCTAGCGGTCGGCCTTCAAGCTCAGAGGGAGGCGTTTCTTCCTCCTTTCGTTTATGGTCAAGCAAAAGGTATCACGTTTCACGACCGTGGGTCTTTGGTCACGGTCAATTTGACTTGTTGACAAGTATATATCTCCTTAGCATCAGTCAAGTATCTGTTCACGTTTGTTTGTTTAATGGCTTTCATTCATGAATTCCCGTACGATTTCTTTGGCGTTGTGAAATAAAGATGAGGGCAGTACTTCTTGCTTTTCATCAATTTATTTTCTTAATGCAAGTTATTGAGAGAGAGAGAGAGAGAGAGAGAGAGTCGGCTTCCTTAAATATGTTTTTAATGATGCTCTTAACTTCGTTCCAATTATCAGGCTTCACACTACAGCGACACCAGCCTCTGTATACTGGCTCCACGGCCGCAGACCAAAACTCAACTGGTCTTCCTCCCTCGGTCTCCAGGGCTCAACTGTCCTCAAGATCTCAGGTTCCCCAATTATATAGAAATCGCTGTCGAGCTTTTTAGAATCTTCTGGCACCTTTTGAACGTTCTAACTGTTTTACCAAATTACACGTGTCACTTAAGAGGTCAACGGGTCAACCATCCTTTCTTCTGACAAACCAATTAAACTAAATTTTAATACCAAAATCCCAGACTCACTGGCTCCGAATGGACTCAAAGGTGACAATTAGAATTTCATATCGTAAGGTCTGGGAATCATGCTACATCCTATTAAGGTTTCTCCGTGTCTGGCACGAGGCCACAAATATAGGTGTTCCAGGATCCATTATGCAACACCTGCTCCATAGTCGTGAAAGGGCGGAGGAAGCTTCTTGCTCAACGGCTATCTGGCACATTAATTAACATTAAAACTTTATTATAGTCATCCGAGACTGAAATGCCAATACAAAACTTCCTGTCGAAAGCATAGCTTCTACAAGTGGTCAGTATAGACCACTTTTACATAAATCGTGAGTAGCCTACGAATTATGTATGTAAGTGTAGTTAAAATTCAAATAACAGAACGGTAAATGGAAAGTTACCGTTAGCCGTTATATTTAATAACCTTTACTTGAGCTCTGACTTCTGCCAACGGGAAGATGTGAGTACGGAATTTGGGTTTAGTTAGTAGATTTCGGCCGCTGGTCAGAAGGAACAGGCGTAGGGGTCTTTTGCTCGTAAGATGACAACTTCTCACTGTGCGGTTAGAAAACCTTTTGGGCTGTGGGTTTTTTTTTATAAAAAATATGAAAAACAAATAAGTCTTGCTTAATTATTAACCAAGAAATAAGCACAGACGACCAGCCTAGAAGAAGGAAGACGTCAACCCAAAGGAAGATGGCCAGTGAGGAAGAAAGAACAAACAGAACAAGTAAGACCTATCTCTTTATTTCTCTACTCACTCCCAATTATATATGTAATATATAGTTTATATATAGCACTAATAGGGGTGAATAAAATGGTAACAAAGTGAATAAAAGTATAGGGATTCATAGGTTTATTATTTTGCATTTATAAATCCCTTTATAACTGGAGAACAAAAGTCGTTGGATCATATGGACTAGTTGCTAGATATAGTAAACCTAACACAGTGCTTCTCAAAGTGGTCCATATACCGTATTTGACGGCATATAGGACGCACCTTTTTCCAAAATTTTGGTTATAAAAATTGTCCCGCGTCTTATACATCGTAGGTGAAGTTTGTTACCTCCCGTAGGCCTAGGCTAATCTTTTCTATGATGCTTACTAACCCAGCTTACACTCAGTACTTTTACCGAGACTAAACTCCATGCATCTTTATTTTATTTCTGGTATTATTACAATCAATGTTAAAAAATTGCTTTTATACAGCTATGTTTCTGCTTGTGTAATGCACAGCTAGACTATTTTCAACAATATATGCTTAAATACTCTAAAACCTTTTTTCCTGATTCTGACATGCTTAAATGGGGATGCGTCTTATATGCCGTCAAATACGGTAGATCTCTGGGGGCGAATAAAATTTTGGCAGGGTGAATAAAAGCATAAAGGTTTCGGTGGGGGGGGGGGGCATTTATTTACTCTGCATTTGCAAATCCCTTTATAACTTGAGAATAAAAAAATTGCTAGATCATGTACACTAGTTGCTAGATTTTATACACCAATCATAGGGCTTCTGAAAGTGGTCCATATTGATGCCAGTGGGTGAATGAAATTTTGACAGAATGAATAGAAGCATAGGGGTCCACAGGAAGTGGATTTACTAGTTCGCATTTATAAATCCCTTTTTAACTGGAGAAAAAAATCACTAATTATTTTATTTAATTTTAAAATGTTTATCAATGAATTCTACAATATAAAAATCCTGACAATTTGGTAAAACCTTTAGATAGCATTTCTCAGAGCAACCTTGACATACAAGTTTCATTGGTTCTGCTCGTAACTCAATTTCATCCTAGTCTGACACGATCTAATTAACCCGTTAAAACTGAATGGTTGGTATTTGTGCTATTAGAAGTATATGTGCCTTTAGGAGGCGCCTGTAGCATAGGTATTGATTGTCATTGTAAATGGACTTGGCGATCCGAGTTCTAATCCTGGATGAGGCTACCTCATTCCACTTTGTTTTTGGGAAAACAACAACAACAACAACAATGATAATAATAATAATAATAATAATAATAATAATAATAATAATAAACCATATACTCTGCGAATGTAGCAAACTAGCACAACGAGAATACAAAACTAGACACGACTGGGTTGGGAAGGTGATCCACTGGGAATTATGCAAAAAATTTAATTTTGACCATGCAAGAAAATGGTATATGCATAAACCAGAATCTGTGGGACTTTGAAATAAAAACGGATCAACTTATCCCAGCAAGAAGGTCAGACCTAGTGTTGATAAAAAAAGAAGAAAGATCTTGTCAACTGGTGGATTTTGCAGTGCCAGCAGATCACAGGGTGAAGCTAAAGGAAAATTAAAAAATTGACAAATATCTGGACCTTGCCAGAGAACTAAAAAGTTATGGAATATGAAAGTGAAGGTGATACCAATTGTAGTTGGTGCACTTGGAACAGTCCCAAAAGGATTTGAAAAGGGTCTGGAATGTTTGGAAATCAGAGGAAGGGTTGAAACCATTCAGAACACTGCACTGCTGCAATCTGCCGGAATATTCAGTCCTGGAGACCTGAGGAGACTTGCTGTCACTCAGACTCCAGTGAAAGACCATCAGCTTATGCTGATGTGAAAACTCAAAAGGAGCAAATAATAATAAACAATTGTCTTAGAAATCAATAAAAAAAAACACTACGTACAGACAATACCAAATTATTAGCTAATTTATTGCATTTTATTTAATAATAAAATAAAGCAATTAGTGTAACCTGCCTTGACTTTCACTTTTAAAAAAGCCGGTAGCCATTTTGAAACTCTACGTACGAAATAAACAAAAAATAGAAACTTGTTCGAAAAGAATACAAATGTTTTGGGGAAAAGCTTTTCCATCTATTCTCCTCCCAGTTATGGGTAAAATTCCACAGAATGAAAGAAAATCAAGAGGAGCTGTTTAAGCAAGAAAAGATGATTTGCATCGGATGAAACACTTCGTTCAACTCATTTCTCCATTGAAATAAACTGACATGATACTAATCCATTTCCCATAATTTTTGTTTAGTTTTTATAAGAAAAAAATAACTCTGTATAGCATAAAACATAAAATAGAATATAATGAATTATGTACAGTAATAAGTTTTACCTAGCAGGACCTCAACTAATCAATTGACCATTCCGTTTTTATTATAAAGAAAGAAAGGGAAGAAAACGGAATGACACACAGAAAAAATAGAACAAAAAAGAAAGAAAAAGAAAGAAAAAAGAAAGAAAGAAAGAAAGAAAGAAAGAGAGTAGAGGAAATATATTGAGAGGGGGTGGGCGATAACGAAGCGATAACGCTAATCTGTTTCAATCGAACAAAATGAAAAGATGGAAAGAAAGAAAAAAAGAGTGAGAGAGAATTAAATCAAGATTATTATACTTTGTACATATTGAATTATTTCGCAATAGCTCTTAAGTATACATATCAAATGTTATAATAATTAAGTTATCATTCTGTGGTATATCCACAGGTCCTGTTAGTTTAATGATATTATCGGTAACTGTAATATCACACTACATTATTGTTTGAAAGACAACAGTTTCATTTAATCATCGGTATGTGCTGGCATCCTTCCGTCTACTAGAGACGATGGCGTAGTGTCCTTTTTTATCTGTAACTGCGTGAGTGGCTTAACAGACCAATTTTTGAATGGCAATCTACGGTGCAGTGACTGAAAACATACAGTAATGCTTGCTGGAGTTGCTGTCGTCTCTCTTTTTCACTCCTTTTCGTTCCTTGTTTGACGAGGAGTCGCCAGGTTGCACGGTCTTCTGCACAAGCCTCCCATGTGTTGGTATTAATGTGGCATGTCTTCATGTTTCTCTGACAGACATCTTTAAAGCACAGGCGTGGTCTCGTTACTGGTCGGGTGCCCTCGGCTAATTCGCCATACAGTAGGTCTTTGGGAATGCGGCCTGATACATCTATCTTTCTAAAATCCTGATATGATCCAGAGTTTGGCGCCAATTTGAGCAGGACAATTTGTCTTATATGATATAACGATTTATGTCTCTATAGACCAGGGACGACAGTATTTGCGCGGTGTCTTTACTATTTGTAAGAGGCTGACATAGTACGAAAAAATGTCCCAAAATGGCGGATACTTGAAAGATAAGAAGTGGCAAAAGTCAAAATTTGAAGTTGAATCTCCAAAGCTTTTAATAAGGTCGTGACTTCAGTTATGGGATCAAACGACCGTACAAAGATTCTTCTTGTAAGCAAAAAGAAGAAAATCAAAGAAAGATGCGGACAAAATAAGACGATGGAATATCGAAGGGAAATGATTACCTGAGCTATAGACTACAACAAAGAAATTTGAATTTTATGATGTGCGCCAATTGCGCAATGACTTCAACTTGAATTTCAAAATTTCACCGAGCGAAATTAGCAGACGACATGACAATGTTAATACTAATCGAGTTTAAAATGGCGACAAAACGTTATTGGCGGGAAGAAATTGCCGGAACACTCAAAAGATCCTTCATTGCGCATGTGCACTTAATTGTATGATTATATCAGATCCGGTTTTTCGAATGATGGATGAGAAGTCAACCGGAAATTTCATGATATTATGTTTGAGTAATCATAACGTTCTAAGGATTTGGGGTCAGATTTTAATTGGTGGAAAATAAAAGTTTGCAAATCAAAGTTGTGTCACTTTCTTTCTTCATCATTGGAGAATACAAAAATGAAAGTATTTAATGAAATACAACACTGATCGAAATTTATACCATGAAACTTTCAGACAAAAATTCAACTAATATATAATATATATATATATATATATATATATATATATATATATATATATATATATATTAAACATGTTGGTGTTTAAACAGTACTGACGATTCTTTGTCGTGTTCTGTGTGAGTTTTTGTTCGATCCTTTCTAATTTTCTGTCCATCTTTTTTGGTGTCAGGTTGGAACTGGTGTGTAGCATTACGAGCGCTTTCGGCAATTCGATTTGCCATCTTCAGGTAGGAAACTGATGGTATCTTTCGTGGTGTCTCGTTTTTAAAGAAAACGAGCAGTAGCGTAGGAATTGGTTGTGGAGGTAGTAACAGTTGGTAGGGGGAGGTTGTTGGAATTGGTAGTAGTTCGAACGAATGATGCAGTAGATATTTTGTGGGAGGGGGGCAGAGTTGTGTATACGTATACAGATATCCATACTAGCGACAGCAGATACAACCAGGATTTAATAGAATTTAAAATAAAAAATAACCCCAGGAGCCAGAACTCACATCTAGATAAGATCAAAGGAAACACAACGAAGGCACGACAGCCAATGATAAAACAAGAAGATTAAGATTTCAACGGTCAACAAATAAATAAAATTCACGTAGACAAAATCATATATAAGAATGAACGCCATAACAACGGTAAGTATCAGAATACTGCCTAGAAACCAATGGTAGCAGTTGCACATTAAAGTGTATTTGTACACTATATATATATATATATATATTATATATGGGAGTAATAAGAGGAAATTTAATCGCGACAGTATGTGGAGAAGGGTAGACAAACACGGGATGTTGTACAAAAAGGATGTTTATTGTACGTAGTGTTGTCGATTGTAAATGTATTGTAACTGACCACGCCCTCTCCTTATTCCGACCTTGCTAATTCACACAGTATGAAAATGTTCACCATTGAAGCAAGAAACTCAATCCAACGTCTCTGAAGAAGGTCTAACAAGACCGAAACGTTACAACGTCGACATCACTACATACAATAAACATCCATTTTCTACAACATCCCGTTTTTTTTCTACCTTTCTCCACAACAACACACACAAACACACACACACACACACCACATATATATATATATATAGTGTTATAGGATGTGACATATGTATGAAGTATCCTGGGAGTATCAAATTCACTATTCAGCAGTAATTGATCTGCGATACTAGCTTGCTAACCATTGTATTGAGGCGTTCTATCAGATATGAAGGAAAATTATGAAAATAATGAATTATTTGGTATCTAGAATTAGATTGCAACTTGCATGTTTGAAAATCACATGTGTATATCTCTCTATTTAATAGTAGAGTAGACTTATCGACCAGTCTAGGAGAAAGACAATTTAAAATTTAAAATTCTAAACCAGAATAAAGACCAAGCTTCTAAACCAGGATTAAGAAATTGTCCACAAACTCGGTCTCGGGATTCCTTCCGACAAACACTGCTCTCATGGCTTATAGACATTCCCCCTTCCCAAGGACAATGCAGACGGATGAAACAGAGAGAGAGGCTTTTTTTCTGCATGGGTAACTTTCTATAAAACCTTGCCCAATCCTTCACCCAAAAAGCCAGACGCAGATCCCTGGCCTGAAAAGATTACTGGAATTCCCACTATCCCATATTTTTTTTATATGATAGGATTAAATAAATCACGTGTACAAAAGAAGAGAAGAAGAAAAAAACGTCTCGGTAAAAGAAGCTTTAAAAACTGCTCTGTTTTTCTTCTTTTTTTTCTATGGCAAATTCTATAGATTCTCAAATTCTATTCATCGCATTCGTCATGAGCAGACATTTTGCCTAGAAGCAAATTTGCTGTATTTTCAACTCTTGACAGTTAAACATGTCAACATATTAAATAAGTAAACATTATAAGATGGATGAAATCTAATATATCAGCCAATAGAATTCAGATCAATTATAAAAAATGCCAATTTTAAATTCTAGATATTACATTCACATAGATCGAACGCGATAAACATGCCAAACCAACTTGGAAGAAAGAAAAAAAAAACGTCGATAGATAAGTCTACAACAGAACAGTGTAAAATAATGTTACTTGACAAATATTCATTTTTTTAACATAATCTCCTCCTTTCTCTAATGCATTTGTAATCACATCAACCGAACATTATACAGTAAAGTTTTCGTATCAAGAATTTAGTAAATAATTGCTAAAGTGTTTATTCATATTAGACAGTAAAGAAGTATGTATGATTTTATATATGCGAATAGGCAGTAGGAAGCGCGTGGTGTAATGGTTAAAGCCAAGGAAATGGACTCGTCGCCCCGAGTTCAAATCCTGGACGTGCTAATTGCAGTTTTACTCAGCGCTAATACACTTGGGAAATATATGATCTACTCTCCTCCAGCTATGGGTAAATAGTAGGGCAGACTGGGCTCTTTAACCTTTGTTAGGGCAAGCGGTCTAGGAGAAGGGAAACTCTGAATTCAAACCCCTGTTGAACTCCCTTAAGAAATTGGCCTTGTGTCACGTCTCTGCTCGTGCGGAGGCGTTGATATAATATATATATATATATATATATATATATATATAAGAAGTAAATACACAAGCGATGTGTTTATGATATGGATTTTTTTAGCAGACAATTTTTGGGAGTATATGTGCTTAATTGAAGTCGTACCTAATTTTGAAAGTTAATTAATTAATAATTAATTAATTAGGCGGGCATACCTATTTAAGGATAAACAAATCGAGAAAAATCAAATCTCTTTATGTACATTTCGGCTTATTAGCCTCATCAGTAGAGCTATAGATAGGAAGACGCCTTGAGTGTGATTCGAAAACCCGACTGTCATATATATATATATAATATATTATTATTTATATATATATATATCGAATAGGCAGGAGACTGTCAGTTTATGATATTTCATAATTTACAGTAATGTCGTTTCAAGTATTCCTATCTAATACAAATAATATGTATACAGTTGTATTGTTTTATATATTTCTATCTAATACTAATAATTCACACATAATTACATGATTCCATAATTGTTTCTATTTAATAATAAATATTTGATTGCACACAGTTATATGGTTTCAAGTAACTAGTAATAATCCTCAGTAAACAATTATAGCTTCATGTAATTATTTGTCATACAAATCAGTTATAGTTATATAGTTTCACGGTATGCATTCAAGTATTGACTTTATGCTACGCTACACTAACACACACATACACACACACACACACACACACATATATATATATATATATATTTGTGTGTGTGTGTGTGTGATTTTATGAGATTATGTGCTTAATTAAAGTTTATACCTAATTTGTAAATTAATTAGTTATAATTAAATGAATTAGGCGTGCATATCGGTTTAAATGTAAGGCGTTAACAAATGGAGTATAAGTCAATCTCTGTATGTACATTTCAGCCTATTAGGCCTCATCAGCAGAGTTATAGACAGGGCAGTGCTTTTTGCGTGATGCGAACCCTACATGTCCGTCTGGCAGGCGGAGACTCTAACCATTACACGAGCTGGCTTAATCAGAATTTCTCGTTTATTTTAAACTGATATATATATCGCACTTTTTTGGTTGACTTACAGCACGACAGTATGACTTTTTCTCGGTTTGTTTACGCCTTACATTTAAACCTATATGCACGCCTAATTCATTTAATTATAACTAATTAATTTAAAAATTAGGTATGACTTTAATTAAGCACATAATCTCAAAAAAAAAGTCGGCTGTCGCCATCTCAAACAGATTGTTTGTCCACTTCATATATAAATATGTATATACTTTGGTGGTGTACCAAGTTTCTTGGTATTAGGATGATTCTGAGCTAGTCCTTTTCTCCAACAGTATGTTGCTGCAGGGTTCAGGTCAGGTTTTGAGAGCTCAATGGTTAATTTTAATAATAATTAACAGAGCAGAGTATTGTAAGGAAAAGCCTTAAATATCAGGGGATATAGTGATTATGGTCGATTTCCACCCGTGGGTATCTGAGACCCCATCGAGTTTCTTCAAAGAAAGTGATCTTGTAGAAACAAGGTGGGTCTCTGAATACCCCGGGTGGAATGGACCATAATCATTATATCTCCGGTATTCATGTGTTTTTTCTTTACACACACACACACACACACACACACACACACATATATATATATATATATAGTGAGGAAAAATGAGTAAGAAAAGAAATGTAGATGGATAAAAATGAATTTTATCGATATTACTTTTAATCGATATCACTTACACATGTGTTTCGGTCTGTTTATCAAAATGTATACGGATTTACGTTATTATTATTATTAAAATAATCAGATGGAGTTGAACACTCTGATGAAGGTCGGCAAAATCTGTGTACGGAACATTTTATGCATTTTTCATATTGTTATTATCATCATCATTTCAACTCCATCTGATTATTTTAATAATAATAATAACGTAAATCCGTATACATTTTGATAAACAGACCGAAACACATGTGTAAGTGATATCGATTAAAAGTAATATCGATAAAGTTCATTTTTATCCATCTACATTTTTTTCTTTACTCATTTTTTCCTCATATTATCGGATTCATTTCCCATTCTCACACACACATATAAATTATATAAATATATAATATATAATATATTGTGCGTGGTGTGTGTGTGTGTGTGTGTGTGTGTGTGTGTGTGCATGTCTCTGTGTGTGTGTGTGTGTGTATGTGTGTGTGTATGTGTATATGTGTGTGTGTAGTGTAGTGTCTGGATAAAATGAGTGGAAACGTATTACTACTGTAGCGAAAAAGCACGATCGTCTTTTTATCCCTTGCAGAAAATGTGCCACTCCCTTTTTACAAGTGTTGCAATATATAATATATATATATATATATATTATATATATATATATATATATATAATATATATGCCTGTGTATAGACATTTATCTGAATACAGAATTGAATTAGTCCCGTGTCAAAAAAAATATTATTCATATATCATAAACATGAGTATATGTCGTCTTTATGATGAACAGATGTTATTGGAAAACTGTCCAATTCATCATCGCTATTCAGTAATAATGAATCTACGAGACTTAGTGTGCTAAACTATTACACTACGATGGGTCACCCTTACTTCATGAGAAAGTAATTCTATGTGTTTAGTGAGAATGAATTATCTATATTTATATATATATATATTTATTTATTTTTATTTCTAAATTCGGACAGTATAAAAAAAACTCCAGGCTTTACAGTTTGTAATTACACAACATAAAGTTTTGCCTGGAGAAAAGGAATTATAAAAAAAGGGATATATAAAAACTTAGCCATAATTACCCTGATGTTCCGTTAGTAGAAACCTAGGTATATATTCTCTGACTCTTCTTTAGGCTTACTTTATATATATATATAAAGATAAATCTAATGAGTCAGACGAACCTACTAAAAGTTTCGCTTAATGCTCTTCAGGGCTAAGATCTGACTCTAGTATATTTTTACAATCAAACTATTGGCTGTTTTTTTTCTCACCGCGAGGATTTACCAACAAGTTTGGTATATTATTATATATATATATATATATATATGTGTGTTTTGTGTGTGTGTGTGTGGTGTGTGCCGCGTGGTGTGCGTGGTGGAGTATATAGATAGATTAGATAGATAGAATAATGAAATCCCGACGAACAAAATAGAAAAATGCCAGATTGTAAAGTCAGATTAATCTGATAGCACCAACTCCGGTGAATATGTCACATTCTAGTTTTAAAACGGATAGAGCACTCCCAATCGCCTAAATATATTCATATGAGTAATTCTCAATTCTAAAAAGTGGTGTCTAGATGGAACGAAGGTTGCATTCTTGACCGAACGATATATCAGTCGAGTTTTGATGCCCGCTCAGAAGCAGATTGCGTTATCTACTCCCGCACTGATGAACCCTTAAATGACAACATCTAGATACTGAGGCGTGCTGGCAATCAAATTAATCATACTCTGAATATTATATTTTTTTTGTATATTAATGAATAAGACATTAGACAATGGAATATACATGAACCATAATGTTTATTCCCTGGAACAAAGGAAGGCACAAAAAGAAGAAGAAGGTATTATAGATTACCAGTGTTTAAATCTAAATAATACTCTAGATATTAATGGAATCGCTATTCTATCAATTTAGACTATGAAATACATCAATGTATGGGAAATTATCTATGTAAGGACGGATGATGATGAAAGAAGTAAAAATAGATAAATAAAAAATAGAATGGTCCATTATTTTAGATGAAATAGTGCATAACATCCAAACCCATGTCATTCATGTTCATTCTATATTATTATTTGCTCTTTTTGAGTTTTCACATCAGCATTAGCTGATGGTCTTTCACTGGAGTCTGAGTGAAGCAAGTATCCTCAGGCTCCAGGACTCTCCTGAGATTCTGGCAGATTGGCAGCAGTGCAAGTGGTTCTGAATGGTTTCAAATCCTTGCCTCCTGATTTCCAAACATTCCAGACACTTTTCCAATCTTTTGGGACTTGTTTCCAAGTGCCCAACTACAAATTGGATCAACTTTCATTCATGTTCCATAACTTTTTCAGTTTCTCTGGCAAGAATCCAGATAATTTGTCCATTTTTTCATTTTCCTTCAGCTCACCCTGTGATCTGCTGGCACTGCAAAATACTACCAGTTGAACAAGTTCTTTCTTTTTTGTTTATTCAACACTAGATCTGGTCTTCTTGCTGGGATAAGGTGATCACGTTTTTATATTCAAAATCCCAGAGAATTTTATGCCGTTTTAGTTCTCAAGAACAGATTCTGGTTTATGCATATACATTTTGTGTATGTCAATTTAATTTTTTGCATAGACTCACAGTGGATCACCTTCCCAAACCCAGTGCGTGATTATTATTATTAATTATTATTATTATTAATTATTATTATTATTATTATTATTCCCTTTTGGGGTATTTCCATCAGAGTTAGCTGATGGCATTTCAATGGAGGCTGAGTGACAACAAAGTCTGCCTCAGGTCTCCATTGACTCTTTTGAAGTATCTAGCCGTTTTCGAGCAATGCATTTGTCTGGGTAGTCTCAATTCTTTCCTCTGATTTCCAAGTCCTCCAGTCTTTTTTCCAAGTCTATTAAAAGGGAACCTTGGGTTTCCAAGGCACAACTACTATTGGTAATTTTCACTCTCATATTCCACAGTTTTTTTCAATTCTCTGGCCAGGTATTTATCCAATCTTTTTGTTTTCCCAACACTCAACACTAGGTCTGGTCTCTGGCTTGGGATTATGGGGTGATTCCGTCTTTATCTCGGAGTCCCATGAGAATTGTTTATGGCGTTTCATTATCAAAGAACGATTCTGGTTTATGCATATCCATATTGTTGTTGGTCAAAATTTAATTTTTTGCATAATCCCGCATAGCTGTGTGCAAGTTTGCTACATTCGCTTAATACATGGTGTAAGTCTCATCCCTGTTACCGCGATCAGTCTAGATTTACTGTAGTTGCGTCTTATCA
>JALAJA010001915.1:15000-18073 GCA_023376005.1 Doryteuthis pealeii | reverse complement strand
AGTAAAGATCGAACTCACAACTCAGTAGTTAATTGATTTTGTAACGTAGGTTGCCAACCATAATACCACGGGTCCCTCACATATATTTATAGCATTCATCAGGCAGACTTGTGTCCAGACAAATAAATATATACTAAATATATATTTCATTATTTATTTATTTATTTATTAACGCGCTATCACAGATATTGAGCACTGTTCTAATAATTATGTTCGTTGGCCTCACTACTGCCTCTTCAAGTGTAATAGTACTAATCACACACATTGTTATATATATATATATATATATATATTATATATATATATATATATATATATATATATATATATAGTTTTTTTTTCGTAGTTAGGGTCTTTCCATGTTGGTTTAACCAAGCTGATGCAGGTAGACCATAAGGAGAGCTCAATGTGCCTAATACCAGTGAGTAAAAGGACAGAGCAAGAAATTTAGTAAATGAAGAAAAACTCTCAGTAAGAGTCATATTCTTGTGATTACCTGAAGATGCCGTATTAATACGGTTGAAATAAATTATTGTAATGAAGCAAGTTTAGAGTTTTTCTTCATTTACTAAATATATATATATATATATATATATATATATATATATATATATATATATATATATATATATATAAACAGGAGTTAAATAACAAAGATGTAATAAAAATAACTTCCTTGGTTAACCCAAGAGCCATTAATCTTCATTAAAACATATTCTTGAGGTTGCATAATAGATCTGGAAAGGGATCGGCTTCGCCAACCTAATTTATGTCCAAGACGCGCTACGTAGGTAGCGCCCCCACACCCAAAGTAGGTTACGGGAGCAGTAAGACACCGGAGGATAGGCTTAATTTATAGACTAGTGGATTTATGAAGTTATTTTCGTATCTATCTGATGAGGCTTGATATGAATAATTTTGATATTTCAGACTGTTGTCCTCATCTGTATTGTTTTGAAACACAATAAATAGGCTATACTTTGTTGCTATACTTATACTTGTATGTATTTATGAGATGAGGCTTGATATGAATAATTTTGATATTTCAGACTGTTGTCCTCATCTGTATTGTTTTGAAACACAATAAATAGGCTATACTTTGTTGCTATACTTATACTTGTATGTATTTATGAGATGAGGCTTGATATGAATAATTTTGATATTTCGGACTGTTGTCCTCATCTTTATTGTGTAGAAACGCAATAAACAGGCTATGCTTTGTAGCTATACTTATAATTGTATGTATTTATGAGATGAGGTTTGATATGAATAATTTTGATATTTCGGACTGTTGTCCTCATCTTTATTGTGTAGAAACACAATAAATAGGCGATGCCTTGTAGCTATACTTATACTTGTATGTATTAATGAGATGAGGCTTGATATGAATAATTTTGATATTTCGGACTGTTGTCCTCATCTTTATTGTGTAGAAACACAATAAATAGGCTATGCCTTGTAGCTATACTTATACTTGTATGTATTTATGAGATGAGGCTTGATATTAATTATTTTGATATTTCGGACTGTTGTCTTCATCTTTATTCCTGTATGTATGACACAATGTTAAGGTCACTGTAATTAATCAATGTGATTAATTAAGTAATTAATTTGATTGATTAAAAAAGACCTAAACAAGGTCAGAGGTCACAGTGGTCTGAGCATAATGTTTATACACAATAATAAAGAAGAGAATAATAGTCCGAAATATCAAAATTATTCATATCAAGCCTGATTTGATAGATCCAAAGATAAATTAATATACGCTTCTTAATTTATAAATCCAGAAATCCAGAAATCAAGCCTATGCCCCCGCTGTCACATTGCTCCCGTAACCTGGTTTGGTCGTTGGCATGCTACCCATGTAGTGCATCTGGTATATAAGACTGGCGAAGCCGATCCCTCTCCAGGCCTCTTATACAGCATTAAGAATATAATATAAAATTATTCATTAAATTATATCTTTATTATTATTTTTTTTTGTTTTTTTTCATAACGTTTTAATTACTTAGATTATTTGATTGTCTACTTTGCTTGCTTTGACTGGGTTTTTTGGAGCATTTAATGATATATTTTTATTGTTTATTCCTTTGATTTATTTTCATTACCAAGTTTGGCTTAATTGATTATCGTATTCATTTCTAGTTTCGGGTGTAAAATTATTATCGTAACAGACTACAAAGAATAAGTTTACCGCTTTTTAAGTCTAAAGATGACAAAGTCACACGCACTAAGGACTGAAAGGTAACTGTACTACGAGATGATCATCATTTCAGGATGTAATAGTTTCACAAACAAAAGGTCGTGTTTATTGTTCGTCTCAGGAACCGTTCTTCTTATCTGAGTCTCCTGTCTGATCATGCTAGGAGAAGACTTTCCCAGAGTCCACGTCCGGTCGAAATTAGTGACCAGAAGACGTTTGGAACTCCATAGATATTTTAGTATGTCTTTGTGAGTTTTTCATATGTTTGTGTATATGTATGTGCGTGTGTGTATCTGTGTCCGTGTATTCAAAAATCAATTTGTGCAATACGTTGAAGAAATGTACCAAGTCGATGACATGTGTGCATGTATGAATATACGTGTTTGTATTTGAGTATGTGTGTGTGTGGGTGTTTCTTTAGCATTGTACGTGCGTATATGCGTCCGTTCGTGTATTTGCTGAACCAGAGGTCGCACGTGACTCAGGTAGACTTAAAGGGCTGAACCTTGAATGCAAACGAACCGGATGCAGGTTCAATCCCCACCACCACCCAATACCATCATTGCCACTGTAAAAAAAAACAAAACATGATCACCACCTACAATACCTCCATACTTTTTTTTTTGTTAGCCCACACTTCCATCACAACCACCACCACCACCACCTATCCAGCGACCGGATATACTAACCCTGCAGTACTCTGATCCCCTCACCTCACTGTACAACTACACCTCCACCTATTCTCATTCCTTACTTACTCACCTACATCCCTTTCGCAAACAAACAGAGATGTTTTGAGTGCTTGACCAGCCAGCCCACACCATTACCATGTCTACCACTTGCACGGAACGTTTTTCCTATTTCGGCGAC
>JALAJA010001915.1:0-10000 GCA_023376005.1 Doryteuthis pealeii | reverse complement strand
ATATATTATATTATGGATATTATTATCTCGTTACTATTAGTAATAGATAATAATATCCATAATATAATATATTATTGATTGTAAAACTGCTCTGCTATATTAGCATTGAGCATGTTTATATGCCAATACTTTTCTCATTCATTCTCAATGCATTCTATATTAGATAGATATCTATTTAGATATATAGATATATAGATATAGACAAGCAGAACTACTCGGCCTTGTACGGGATTTAATCAATTAATCGAAATTTAAAATTTAATCGAAAGATGCTGATCTATTTTTGATTATTTCATTTATTAAAGTAAAATGTGATATTTTGGTTTTGCCAAAAAACTTTAGACGATAACTTCGATAAAATATATTGATACATACCTAAAATTGTAACTCAGGCTTTTAGATTTAGGTATAAAGAAAAATATATCCAAATTATTTCTCTGAATGTTTGAGATGAGGCTTGATGATTAGTATTATCTGTGTTATTCGGACTATTGTCCTCATCTTTATTGTTATCTGTACAATGTTTCGGCCGATATGCCCTCCGGCCTTCTTCAGGTATTTCTTGTCGGACTCGAGAACCTTCTTTTCGGACTCGGAAGCCTTCTTGTCGTAGTCGGGAGTCTTCTTGTCGTAATCGGGAGCCGATTACGACAAGAAGACTCCCGATTACGACAAGAAAGTTTCCCGAGTCAGAAAAGAAGGTTCTCGAGTCCGACAAGAAATACCCGACGAAGTCCGGAGGGCATATCGGCCGAAACGTTGTACAGATAACAATGAAGATGAGGACAATAGTCCGAATAAAGCAGATAATACTATATCCAAATGGTTTAAAATTTGAAAATATTTTTTTCAAATCAAATTTGAATTATTGAAGTGTCTGTAGTTTGCTTGATAACTTCAGATAGGGTGTCTGTATAACTTTAGAAATATTTTAGTGAAATAAAATTTTAGAATCACCTTTCCTGGACTGTCTTGATTTGTATTCGCCACTTATAGCTACTACATAAAAATCTGTTTCGCCACAAATTATCTTATTTCAGAAAAAAATGACTAGCTCAGTCGGTAGAGCGTTAGGCTAGAAACCACAAGGTTCCTAGTTCTATACCGGCCCTCGCCAACTCAGCGTATGAGTAACACAGGGATCTGTGCGGTAAAGTATGGAGCTGATGGTAGGTGTGGCACTCCACCTCAGACGCAAAAACAATCTCCTTGGTCTAATGCTATTGAAAAGGGGATAGACTCCAGTGGTCGGGTAACTTAGGCCACCCGACCACTTTACTTTATATTTGAATGCATCCTAATTAGCCCTGACCACCTTTTTGTCCTGTTTGTCTTCTCCTCGATTCACCAGATTGTATCTATCTTCCCATCTTCCCCATGAATTATTATCCAGTTTCTCAACTTAACTTTGTATTATCTTAATCCGCTCTTTTAAGTCTGGACTTCTCGTTTTAAATCTAAATCCCTGAGTACAAAAAATAAACAAAACAAAAACAACAAATAAAATTGTTGTCTTTATAATCCCGTCTGCATTACCGCCAACTCTCGTCTTCCCATTTCTTTTATCTACCCCCATTTTATAATCACCAACTGAATTGTTCATTCTCTCACAGTTTCCCTACTTTGGACTTTATCTTAATTCTTTCCCAGGGAACATCCTGTCTTTTCTGTCCCACGGAGTAGCCGTTTTTACTCATTCGTTCATTTATCTTTTGAACTCTTCCTAACTCAAGTTCATACCCCATATTCCTTGTTCATGTGCCCCCCCCCCCACACACACACATACTGTCTCTAATTTGCCAACATTTTATTGCATTATCTTATAGTTCATCTAGCAAACTTTATAGATTGGCTGCCCTACTCACTAGACAATTTTCTTCATCCGGAGTTTTCATGTACCCGTCAAAGCTTAAAAAGTACACCTTGATGCTGAACTCTGACCCCATATCTGATGATTGGGACATAGTCTTGGAAGGTTGAGTGGTACCATAAAGTAGATTAACATTTTCCAAAGATTGATACTCAAGATATCAGATAATAAATAAGTGATCATTTACTAAGCCTAGCTTCGTTTGACATAAGGCCAGAAATATGAGCACCCAGTGAGAATCAAACTCACTAACTAAACCATTAAAACGCACGAAGAGTCTCTTAAAAAAAGTAAACGTATATATTTACCAACCCGTTCGCACGAACAAGATGTGACAGAAGGTCAATTGCTTAAGCTGAGTTTAACAGGATTGAATTCAGTTTTCCTTCTCCTTGACCGGTTGCCGTACCAATGTTAAAGAGCCCAGACTGTCCTATTACTTACCCATAGCTGGAGGGAAAATAGTTAGATGGATTCCTTTATTAGCGCTATGTGAAATGCAATCAGCCTTGTCGTGGATTTGAACTCAAGTTGCCGTGTGCATTTCCTGGTAACGATTATACTACAATAACCTTCAAAAAACTAAATATAGCATAGGTTTGTGACAAGGTCTCAGGTATGGAAAAAAGAGTGTCTAGACTGTCTAGCACCCAGTGTCTAGATGTAACACTGTCTAGATGTAATTTGTTTGTAGAACTTGCTTGCGGTATTAGGACAAAATACCCCCAGAAAAATTACCCTTTAGCTTTATCAAAAAATATAAGATGACTGATTTTCATTAAAGACGAAAAATTAAAACACAAATAAACTGAACAAAACATTTAAAAAGACAAATTAAAATGAATTCCCTGAGGAAAATCTAAAATAGACCTCGTTCTTAAAATCGTGTACAATTACAGTGGGGTGAAGTTTTTTTTTTTTTTAATTTGTGTTTTTAGTTTTTCTACATTAATAAAGTCAGTTGTCTCCTTTTAATTAAGCGATAGGCGGATTTTGTCCGGAGGATTTTTTCCTTGCAGCATTGCTTACTAACCATTAAATCAAGTAGAACCGTTCAAAGGTGCTGAATAAGTGGTATTCTCAAGAAGTCTTACAATGTTCTAGTGTCTCACCTTTAAATTGAGGTTTGTGGAAAATAAAGGCGGCAAATTTTCAACCTAATTTCTTTTCTTTCTCAAAAGAAATGTCTTTATCAAATGACCTTATATGACAAACCTCAACTCTCACTCACTCTCTCACTCTCTCACTCTCTCTCTCTCTCTCTCTCTCTCTCTCTCTCTCTCTCTTTCTCTCTTTCTCTCTTTCTCTATCTATCTCTCTCTCTCTCTTATATATATATATATATATATATATATATATATATATATATAATCATTTTATCGCTTTTGCGTCTATTTTCAACCATACACACTCACACACACACACACATTCATATATATATATATATATATATATATATGTGTGTGTGTGTGTGTGTGTGTGTGTGTGTGTGTGTGTTCACGCACGTGTGTGTGTGTGTGTGTATGTGTGTGGACGCGCGAGTGTGTGTGTGTGTGTACCAACTCCTTTGCAATGTCAATGTCTTCTCTTAAACTGGTTACCTAGCCAAGGTTAAAGAGTCCAATCTGTCCTACTATTTACCCATAGCTGGAGGGGGATTAGATGGATGTATACCTTAGCCTAGGATATTAACGCTATGTGAAATGCAAACAACTTCGTCCAGGATTTGAACTCGTGTCGATGAATTAATATCAGACACTAACCATTACACCACGCACCTCTGTGAAGAATACGTGTATAAATTGTATTAAATATAAGAGACAGCCATATCGTTTGAGGTAAAACAACTGAATATTAGGCTTGCTTATTAGACACCTAAGGAAGTTTCAGTGGGGGTCCTTTCTTTTAATAAACGTTGTTAAAAGGATGTTTGCTTTCTTTTTTAGGGGCAATATTGTGGTACAATAATGAGCAAGATAGTCTCGCAAATCCTATACTACTGAAAAGTGAGTTCGATCCTCACTGGATGCCTGGTGACCTTGTATTAAATCATACCTTAACGGTATTTTGTTTTTTGCATATTTATTTGAATCGCCGTCTGCAGCTCACTATAAAAAAATAAAAGCGCGGTGGATTTTCAGGTATGATACGGGTAAGAATTTTGAAACTCTAATTATTTAAAGATTTTAGAGTGTCGTAAAAATATCAATGAAAGCTAATCAAGGAGAACATCATTTAATCTAGAACTAGAAGTGGCTACCCGGCGTCGCCTGGGTAGAGGGCGGATTTTTTTTTAAGTTCGTCTCTCAGATCCATTATTACTTGTCGCGAGTGAGATCCTCGCTGGTTTCCCCATAAAAATCCCCAAGGAAATATATAACAACATAGTAAGAAATTTCCATTGAATGATTTACAATGTTTTTAAAACATAAGATATAAATGATGCAATTAATTCAATCAATCAATATTATATTTCAAAGCAAAAAATACAAAAAAAAAAAAAAAAAAAAAAAGATGTAAAAAATAACATGCAAATGACTTTCACTTCTGTTACTTTTCAAATTTGAATTTTTAAATATCTCTCCAAATATAAATCAAATCTTCATTATTTTTGCTCAAAAACCAAGCTCTGGTAATATTTAATGTATATATATATTAAATATTACCAGAGCTTGGTTTTTGAGCAAAAATAATAAGGATTTGATTTATATTCGTGAAGATAATTAAAAAATAGAATTTTAATGATAACAGCATGGATTTTTTTCATTTAATATTTTAGATAGTAGATATTAACATCTCTTTTCAGAGTAGCTGGATCAACGCAAGGTCTTTTTTTTTCACATAGGGATTTAAATGGGGCATCCCACGAGGATTCAACTCACAATTCATTAATAATGGATCTATGAGACTCACTTAAAAAATCCCCCTCTACCCAGGCGACGCCGGGTAGCCGGTGCTAGTAAATATATAAAGGGCAGTTGTAAGAATCTTTTTTTATTTTTTTTTAATTATTTATTATCATAAATTTTCGGGATCGTTAGATTCCCTTCGTCAGATGAATGTCTTTATTGTTATTGTTGTTATTGACAGCGTCAGTAAAATATTTGTAATAACGGAGTATTATATGTATATATATAAGTTCGATCCTCGCAGAATGACTAATAAAAATCACCACGTAAAAAAGATCCTATTTTAATCCTGCCTGGTGGGAGGTCAAGGAATTTTTTTGTCAGTGTGGAGGGAATGCCATTACATAATGACATAGTAAGAAATTTTAATTCAATAATTAACAATATCTTTTAAGATAAGATATATATGAGGTGATTTGTTAAATTGATATTTCAAATAAAAAAAATATGAAAAAAATTAAATAAACTATCTATATTTAAGATAATTCTTTAATTTAATTTTTTATACAATTAGATATTTACTACAACTTCGAATCAGTAAAAACATGAAAAAAAAAAGATAAAAAGAAAAAATCCTCTTGTCGTAACTTGTTTTTGGCTACGTTAAATTTCAATTGATTTAACGGTGCAAAAATAGATAGATGGAATTTTTATAGTGTTGCAAAAACGATACTTTGAGAATTACAATTAGAAAAAGACATTAAATAAATTCCTGACCAAGTTAGCTTTCTAATATAAGTCCTAATGCACTCTATTGAGTCATAATATATTATGAAATAAAGACAATGGCGTGTCCAGAATCTTCGATACAATGATAATTGGTGCATATCCTGTTGGATATATTACAAAATAAGATATGAGATGTGAAAAATATGATAATTTCTGTCTGAAAAACAAAAAAGGTTTTTTAAACAATTAGTTATTTTTCACATCTCATATCTTATTTTGTAATATATCCAACAGGATATGCACCAATTATCATTGTATCGAAGATTCTGGACACGCCATTGTCTTTATTTCATAATATATTATGACTCAATAGAGTGCATTAGGACTTATATTAGAAAGCTAACTTGGTCAGGAATTTATTTAATGTCTTTTTCTAATTGTAATTCTCAAAGTATCGTTTTTGCAACACTATAAAAATTCCATCTATCTATTTTTGCACCGTTAAATCAATTGAAATTTAACGTAGCCAAAAACAAGTTACGACAAGAGGATTTTTTCTTTTATCTTTTTTTTTTCATGTTTTTACTGATTCGAAGTTTGTAGTAAAATATCTAATTGTATAAAAAATTAAATTAAAGAATTATCTAAATATAGATAGTTTATTTAATTTTTTTCATATTTTTTTATTTGAAATATCAATTTAACAAATCACCTCATATATATCTTATCTAAAAGATATTGTTAATTATTGAATTAAAATTTCTTACTATGTCATTATGTAATGGCATTCCCTCCACACTGACAAAAAATTCCTTGACCTCCCACCAGCAGGATTAAAATAGGATCTTTTTTACGTGGTTGATTTTATTAGTCATTCTGCGAGGATCGAACTTATATATATACATATAATACTCCGTTATTACAAATATTTTACTGACGCTGTCAATAAAACATACAATAAAGCATTCATCTGACGAAGGAATTAACGATCGCGAAAATTTATGATAATATAATTAAAAAAAATAAAAAAGATTCTTACAACTGCCTTTATCTATTTACTAGCCGGCTAACCGCGGCGTCGCCTGGGTAGAGGGGGATTTTTTAAGTGAGTCTCATAGATCCATTATTAATGAATTGTGAGTTGAATCCTCGTGGGATGCCCATTTAAATCCCTTGTGAAAAAAAAGACGCTTGCGTTGATCCAGCTACTCTGAAAAGAGATGTTAATATCTACTATCTAAAATATTAAATGAAAAAAATCCATGCTGTTATCATTAAAATTCTATTTTTTAATTATCTTCACGAATATAAATCAAATCCTTATTATTTTTGCTCAAAAACCAAGCTCTGGTAATATTTAATATATATATACATTAAATATTACAGAGCTTGGTTTTTGAGCAAAATAATGAAAGATTTGATTTATATTTGGAGAGATATTTAAAAATTCAAATTTGAAAAGTAACAGAAGTGAAAGTCATTTTGCATGTTTATTTTTTCATCTTTTTTTTTTTGTTTTTTTGTATTTTTTGCTTTGAAATATAATATTGATTGATTGAATAATTGCATCATTTATATCTTATGTTTTAAAAACATTGTAAATCATTCAATGGAAATTTCTTACTATGTTGTTTTATTTTCCTTGGGGATTTTTATGGGACCAGCGAGGATCTCACGCGCGACAAGTAATAATGGATCTGAGAGACGAACTTAAAAAAAATCCGCCCTCTCAGGCGACGCCGGTAGCCACTTCTAGTTCTAGATTAAATGATGTTCTCCTTGATTAGCTTTCATTGATATTTTTACGGAACCTCTAAAATCTTTAAATAATTAGAGTTTCAAAATTCTTACCCGTATCATACCTGAAATCCACCGCGCTTTTATTTTTTTATAGTGAGCTGCAGACGGCGATTCAAATAAATATGCAAAAACAAAAATACCGTTAAGGTATGATTTAATACAAGGTCACCAGGCATCCAGTGAGGATCGAACTCACTTTTCAGTAGTATAGGATTTGCGAGACTATCTTGCTCATTATTGTACCCCAATATGCCCCTAAAAAGAAAGCAAACATCCTTTTAACAACGTTTATTAAAAGAAAGGACCCCCACTGAAACTTCCTTAGGTGTCTAATAAGCAAGCCTAATATTCAGTTGTTTTACCTCAAACCGATATGGCTGTTCTTATATTTAATACAATTTATACACGTATTCTTCACAGAGGTGCGTGGTGTAATGGTTAGTGTCTGATATCGACACGAGTTCAAATCCTGGACGAAGTTGTTTGCATTCACATAGCGTTAATATCCTAGGCTAAGGTATACATCATCTAATCCCCCTCCAGCTATGGGTAAATAGTAGGACAGATTGGACTCTTTAACCTTGGCTAGGTAACCAGTTTAAGAGAAGACTTGACTTGCAAGGAGTTGGTACACACACACACACACTCGCGCGTCCACACACATACACACACACACACACGTGCGTGAACACACCACACACACACACACACACACACACACACACTATATATATATATATATATATATATATGAATGTGTGTGTGTGTGTGAGTGTGTATGGTTGAAATAGAGCAAAAGCGATAAAATGATTATATATATATATAATATATATATATATATATATATATAGAGAGAGAGAGAGATAGATAGAGAAGAGAGAAAGAGAGAAGAGAGAGAGAGAGAGAGAGAGAGAGAGAGAGAGAGAGTGAGAGAGTGAGAGAGTGAGTGAGAGTTGAGGTTTGTCATATAAGGTCATTTGATAGATTTCTTTTGAGAAGAGCTTAGGTTGAAACTTTGCCGCCTTTATTTTCCACAAACCTCAAATTTAAAGGTGAGACACTAGACATTGTAAGACTTCTTGAGAATACCACTTATTCAGCACCTTTGAACGGTTCTACTTGATTTAATGGTTAGTAAGCAATGCTGCAAGGAAAAAATCCTCCGGACAAATCCGCCTATCGCTAATTAAAAGGAGAACAACTGACTTTATTAATGTAGAAAAACTAAAACACAAATTAAAAAAAAAAAAAACTTCACCCCACTGTAATTGTACACGATTTTAAGAAACGAGGTCTATTTTAGATTTTCCTCAGGGAATTCATTTTAATTTGTCTTTTTAAATGTTTTGTTCAGTTTATTTGTGTTTTAATTTTCGTCTTTAATGAATCAGTCATCTTATATTTTTTGATAAAGCTAAAGGGTAATTTTTCTGGGGGGTATTTTGTCTAATACCCCAAGCAAGTTCTACAAACAATTACATCTAGACAGTGTTACATCTAGACACTGGGTGCTAGACACTCTTTTTTCATACCTGAGACCTTGTCACAAACCTATGCTATATTTAGTTTTTTGAAGGTTATTGAGTATAATCGTTACCAGGAAATGCCCACACGGCAACTTGAGTTCAAATCCACGACAAGGCTGATTGCATTTCACATAGCGCTAATAAGGAATCCATCTAACTATTTTCCCTCCAGCTATGGGTAAGTAATAGGACAGTCTGGGCTCTTTAACATTGGTACGGCAACCGGTCAAGGAGAAGGAAACTGAATTCATCCTGTTAAACTCAGCTTAAGCAATTGACCCCTTCTGTCACAAATCTTTTGTTTTCGTGCGAACGGGTTGGTAAATATATACGTTTACTTTTTTTAAGAGACTCTTCGTGCGTTTAATGGTTTAGTTAGTGGAGTTTGGATTCTCATGGGTGCTCATATTTCTGGCCTTATGTCAACGAAGCTAGGCTTAGTAAATGATCACTTATTTATTATCTGATTCTTGAGTATCAATCTTTGGAAAATGTTAATCTACTTTATGGTACCACTCAACCTTCCAAGACTATGTCCCTATCATCAAGATATGGGGTCAGAGTTCAGCATCAAGGTGTACTTTTTAAGCTTTGACGGGTACATGAACTCCGGATGAAGAAAATTGTCTAGTGAGTAGGGCAGCCAATCTTATAAGTTTGCTAGATGAACTATAAGATAATGCAATAAAATGTTGGCAAATTAGAGACAGTATGTTGTTGTGTGGGGGGGGCACATGAACAAGGAATATGGGGTATGAACTTGAGTTAGAAGAGTTCAAAAGATAAATGAACGAATGAGTAAAACGGCTACTCCGTGGGCCAGAAAAGACAGGATGTTCCCTGGGAAAGAATTAAGATAAAGTCAAAGTAGGGAAACTGTGAGAGATGAACAATTCAGTTGGTGATTATAAAATGGGGGTAGATAAAAGAAATGGGAAGACGAGAGTTGGCGGTAATGCAGACGGGATTATAAAGACAACAATTTTATTTGTTGTTTTTGTTTTGTTTATTTTTTGTACTCAGGGATTTAATTTAAAACGAGAAGTCCAGACTTAAAAGAGCGGGATTAAGATAATACAAAGTTAAGTTGAGAAACTGGATAATAATTCATGGGGAAGATGGGAAGATAGATACAATCTGGTGAATCGAGGAGAAGACAAACAGGACAAAAGGTGGTCAGGGCTAATTAGGATGCATTCAAATATAAAGTAAGTGGTCGGGTGGCC
>JALAJA010001914.1:0-20460 GCA_023376005.1 Doryteuthis pealeii | reverse complement strand
ACACATACTTACAATTTTTTGACGTTACAGAACAAGAACCTTTCCGAATAGCAATAATATTGTAGTGCAGTGGTTCATGGAATTATTTTTTTAATGTCCATTATGCAAAATGGAGATTTCTTTCTTTCTTCCATTCTTTCTTTCTGGTTCCGTCTCTTTCTATCTTTTCTTCTCATTCTCCATATATATATATATATATATATATATATATATATATATAATATATATAAATATGGGTGAAAACATAGACTTAGTTACTTTCAGAAGGATAGTAGAATGTAATGATTCCATTAAGTTTTAAAAGTAACTTTACTCAAAAGTCAACGGAGACGAATATTTTGAGTGATTCCATAAAGGCCATTTTCCAATGTGAAAAATTAAAAAGGAACCAATGCTAAACGAACCAAAGTCAGGAAGCAAGAAAGTGCCATCTATGATACACGGGCAAATTGTATATATATATATATATATATATATATATATATATATATATATATATATATATTGCCTAAGTACCTAAATTTTTATACCGAGTTTAGGAGTTTGCCATCGATAAGATATGGTCCGCTATAAATAAATTATCAGTCATATGGAAATCCAAACTCACAGACAAGTTAAAGAGACAATTCTTCCAGGCCGTGTCAGTACTGCTGTACAGCTGCACCACCTGAACCCTAACGAAGCGACTGGAGAATACACTAGATGGGAGCTGCACAAAAATGCAGCGTGTGATCCTGAACAAGACGTGAAAACAGCACCCCACGAGAAAGCAGCTGTACGGCCACCTGCCACATATCACCCAAACCATCCGATTAAGACAGGCAAGACACACATGACACTGCTGGAGAAGCAAGGACGAACTCATAAGTGACGTCCTCCTGTGGAAGTTAACACATGGACACGCCAGTGTGGGACAACCAGCAAAGACGTATATTGACCAGCTCTGTGCGGATACAGGATGCTGCATAGAGGACTTCCTGAGAATGATGAGTGATAGGGACGGATGGAGAGAGATTGTCATGGATATTCCGTGCTACAGCGTGACATTGATGATGATGATGATATATATATATATATATATATATATATATATTATATATATATATATATAATATATATATATATATATATATATATATATTAATGGATGTTGAGGTTGGAAGGAGGAGAATTGATTGGAAAGGTGCTATAGGCATTTTGAAATGTGTGTACTGCATTGGAAATTAATTTTGTTTAAGGATGGTTTGTATTGTTTTATGTATAAAGCTTCTAGTATTTGGAGTTTTTGTTTATTTTTTTGCCCATACTTACGAGATGTTTTTTTATTAGAGTTACATACTTAAAATCCTCAAACTTTGTGATCAGCATCAACTATAGATATCAGTTTTTGATTATACAAATTCTCGATCTAAGCGACATAAATATGATATACTAATTAGAATCTTTCACACAAGTGGAGTCAATAAATACGTTTCGGTAAATAAGCATTGACTCTTTCTACCAGATATAGTTGTTGTTGTTGTTGTTGTATAAAGTTACATATATCAATGGTTTAAAACAATGTGTATAATCCTAAGAATAAGAATGAATTAAAACAAAATAGAACATAAAAAGTCAGCAGCGCTTTGGTTAACAACTTGATATGATGATCACATAGGCGAGAAACTGATAGTTATAAGTAAAAAGTCGTCGGGGAGGCCTAGTCAGTATCAGCCATACAGCGAGGGAGTATATCCCCTTTCCACTAGTGCTAGACCAAGGAGATTGCTTTTTTTACCGCACTGATCCCTGTGCTACTCATACGCTGAGTTGGCGAGGTCCCCAGCCGAACACTCTATCGTCTGAGCTAAACCGGCCATATATATATATATATATATATATATATATATTCCTACTTCGATACCGGTTCTCGCCAACTCAGCGTATGAGTAGCACAGGGATCTGTGCGGTAAAGTAAGGAACTGATGGTAGGTGTGGCGCTCCACCTCAGACGCAAAAACAATCTCCTTGGTCTAGCGCTATTGAAAAGGGGATAGACTCCCTCGCTGACTGACTGATACCGACTTTAGGCCGCCCCGACGACTTTACTTACTTATATATATATATACTTTATATTTATTTGTATTAGGACAATTTTGGTACCATTCGTTTCTTGCTCTGTAGCAGTCATCAGGCAACGAAAGTGTTTTGAAAATGATGCAAATGATATAAATATGGTCAAATGTGTTCGTTTGGTTAACTGTATTCGCGTGTCACTTGTTTGTTTACGTGTTTGCGTATGTAATGTCGGATGCGTCTGTTCTGTTCGTACGTGTGCGTATGTTGGCATGCACACCACACACACACACACACACACACACAACACATATATATATATATATATATATATATATATATATATATATATATATGAATTGACAATATTTTTGTATGAAAATGTCAAGGTTAATCCTCATCGATATTTCTTTTTTTATCTTAAAATATTTGCATTGGTTTGTAAGTCGAAACAGAAAAGAAACTGAATAAATATCAATAGAATCCAACAGGACAATTTCCCATACTTATGCTTATATATATATTTATGAGATGGGGCTTGATAAGAATAATGTTGATATTTCGGACTGTTGTCTTCATCTTTATTTTGTATAAACACAACATTTAGGTCACAGTAACCTCAGGGTTTTCTTCAGATGTTTAAAGTACTTTAAAATAAGTCATCTACAGACGATTTCCTCAGAATTCAAACATGGCTTCGTTGCCACTCACTCAAAGGCACTCCAAAGAGCATAAATGTCACCAGACTTGACTTATTGAACAGAAATGTGATTAGATATAGAAAAGTAAAACGGAAGAAGTTACTTATTTAAAAAAAACCCACAGAAATTTCAATATGTCATAAAGAACAGTATTACTTATCTAACCACTTAATCTTACTAGGGTCATAAAATGAGAAGGTCCTAACATGCAGTATTGCATCTCTGGGTTAGTTCAGTCGGTAGCGCGTTCGGCTAGAAACCACAATGTTCTTCGTTCGATACCGGCCCTCGCCAACTCAGCGTATGAGTAGCACAGGGATCTGCGCGGTAAAGTGAGGAGCTGATGGTAGTTGTGGCGCTCCACCCTAGACGCAAAAAACAATCTCCTTGGTCTAGCGCTAGTGAAAAGGGGATAGAATCCCTCGCGGATTGGCTCATTCCGACATTTGGCCGCCCCGACGACTTTACTTACTTTACCTCCTGTTAAGACCATTCCATGAACAGTAGCCGTTAGAATTCTAAAGTAAATAGGTTTGAACATTTAAATTAAACTCTTGATTAAACAGATATAATTTAAAAAAAGAATCAAATAATAGTTGAAGTTAGTAGAAGCCTATTTAAAACATTTTAACGCTAAAAGGTAGCGAACTTATATAAGTTGAATAGTGAACTTATATAAGTTGAACGTAGATTAGAAGAGAAAGTCTATACGGTAAGTGTTGTGGGGTTTTAAGGGGTCAAAATAAGACAAAACGACGGGTAACAAATGTAGGAAAATGTATTAACAAAAGAGTAGACAATTACAGTAAGAGAAGTGGGAATTGCGTCCGACAAATAGAGTTACGAGCTGACTCGCATTGGCTTCCGTCAAACCATAATTGTTCCTGTTACTTATAGTAACCGTCGGCGCATTCCACTATAGTCTATAGGGTATATCACCTATAACAGTAAGGTATCTTCGAGTTTATATCATTTTTTATGATTGTATCCGTGTCGAAATACACATATAAAATATATAAGACATTTCAGTTTCTAACCTTTCTTTTCTGTTGATTCATTTGATGAATGAAGTGATGAAATTGATTTTTGAATTTCCCGAAAGGCATCAATACGAAAAGTTAAACAATAAAATTGAAATTGTGAATCATTTGGACATTTAGACAAAGAAACAATATACGAGTGATTAACATTTGACCTTTGTCACTTAATCAGTACAACTCAGATGTTTGGGATGGCGCCAATTTCTCATTAGACAATTCTAAAATGAAAACCGGAATGAAATTAAATGATACTGTGTCAAAGATCACTTAATTAAATTCTTCGTCAGCACTTCAAACCATTATGGATTAAAGAGGATTTCATGACAGAAGATAATAACCCTGTACTTTATCACATACACAAACGTTTGTGTTTATATATGTGTAGATATAACATATTATCAATGCGTATTTATGTATGAGGAAAGATGTATGAGGAAAGAACAGATTAGGTAAAATCTGACAAAATGTGAGTAAAAGTTGAGGAATGAAGTGGATAAAACACAAACAATTTCAATCAATTAATATTTCGCCTCTGTGAATTTACGAGGCTTCATCAGACATTTTTCATCATCAAAAAAATTTCTGATGAAGCCTCGTAAATTCACAGAGATGAAATATTAACTTATTGATATTATTTGTGTTTTATCCACTATATTCCTCAACTTTTAATCACATATTTATGTATGTATTTACCTACCCTTCCGCACGAGCAGGATGCGACACAAGGTCAATTTCTTAAGTGGAGATTAACAGATATTCTTTCTTCTACGCTGGTTACATATCCATGGTTAAAGAGCCGAGTCTGTCCTACTATTTACCATTCGCTGGAGGGAATGTAGTTGGATGCATACCTTTCTTAAGGGTATTAGCGCATTGTAAAATTCAAACAGCCTCGTCCAGGATTTGAACTTGGCTCGACGTGTCCATTTCCAACGACTCTACCCATTACAACACGCATATACAACGTTTATGTATCAATTTGAATAGCCGATTTGTGGTGTTGAAATAATCATCATTGTCTATTGGCAACAACCAACAAACAAAGAAAACAGGATTATCAAATCAAGAAAACAAAAATTTAACGAAAAAAAATATTTACTGCACGTTATTTCTGACGGCAAGATTCATTTTCATTTCCTCACGGAGTGTGGAGTTTTCGCCCAATCAGAAAGAAATATTTTCAATACAAATAATATGAGGGATCTTTTTTGAGAATACTAAACATGAATGACATTTTGTCCTTTCTTGAGAAAAGTAGAAATGTGTCGAAAATTGTAAATTGGATATGAGATAAATCCAAGAAATTAAATCTACAAAAATTACACAAGAAAAGGGAGCTTAAGTGCCAACTTTTGTCTCACACTCAGACAGGTCTTTTGGCATTAAAATGACCCACATGGTTATAATACCATTAAAAAAAACCAATCCGAACCCAACCAAATCAAATGAAGTAAATGAAAATTAATTATACCAGTTTGAAGATTTTTAAGACTTGAAACTATAAACTTTTATCAAAATGATTTGTTTTGGGATTAAATGACCCGAAAAGTGTTGATATGCCGTAAAACAAACCAACCAAAACCAAAATGTTATTTCCATGTGACAATGTTCGATTAATTTTACGACAGATGGTATTGATATCTTATAGAAGGGGGTAATATATGGGCGAAATAGACCTTCGAATCAACAAGCTCCCTCCGAGGGGGAACCAAAAACAAGCGAGTTCTCCGTCTTCTCACAGGCCAGTCCCTCTGTTGGTCAAAACATTTTTCGTCTAGCAGATGGAAAATCCATCGTAGTAGTCGAAAAAAATCTTTAGCAGTTCAAAATCACATTTCCTATTTAGTTTTGTTTCTGTTCGACTAAAATCCATTTCTTTATTGAAAAGCGCTTCAATATTAGCCAAACATCCGGGCACATCAGTCGAACCTCGCGTCCGTCCAGTGCACAAAACGCATTTGTTTTTGCATGCGGGAGGACGCGAGTTCGATCCCGACAGGCAAGACAATGTCTTGCTCTTTTTCCTTTCTCATTCTCCGTCACAAACAAACTAAAAGTGTCCAAGTTGCTTTGAAAGGTTATTTCTATCTTTTATTTTCAAGAAATAGTTTATTGTACCAATCGATATTTACATTGTGAAAATCGATTATTTTAAGGGAGATTCGTATCGATTATTCACATATTGTCTTGCCCGATTCTTGTATATTGTAACTGTAACTAGAATATCCTAAAATAAATAAAAGAGTAGATACTCCTTGTAATCCTAGTCTGTAGTGTTCCCTGGTAGAAAAGAGTGTAGTATCAGATTTCTTTCTGGTAGAAAGTCCAATTATCAATTGATTCGAGGACATCTGACTACGATCTTAAATGCATTCTGTATACGTTTCTCATTGGCCAATTTTTACCGGAAGTGCTTGCTGCTAATATTGGAAAAGTTCATAAATATGAGTGGCAATTTGACGTACATCCTATACCCAAGATATTCCAATATAAATAAAACAAAAATAAATTCTAGAATATTTAGAGTTCATGGTACTCCAGGGAGATATCATCGAAAATGAAAACCTACCAACACTTCAAAATTCGATCTAATCATCTCACATTATTTTATTTCTATACCATCTTATCTGTGGGTGGATATGTTCCAAGTATCAAAACACATGCCTTAAACAACCGTCTATAGTACAGAAAACTACAGAATATTAAGAGGGTGGGAAGATGAAAATTTAATTGGCTGAAAAATTCATATGATGACGTTACATAGAAAAATAGACCTCATTTGATCACATTCTATAAGAGCATCTTGGTCAACTATGGACTTTTCAGCCGATCCTCATATAAACCTAATTTAATCACATTCCATGAGTGACGATAGAATATATATATATATATATATATATATATATATATATATGTGTGTGTGTGTGTGGTGTGTGTGTTTGTGTGTGTGTGTGTGTGTGTGTGTGTGTACATTTTGTCATTGTGGAGTCCATGTATGCTTCTTTGTTGGTATATTTAATAGTCTAAAAATCTTTGTAAAAGAGGAATCATTTCCTCGAAATATTGAATGAAATAAAATAGAACTTAGCACATAACATCCAACTGAGTTTCTCATTTATTTCACACTTTATTCATGCTTCATACTAAATCAAACAAATATATATTACAGATACACACACACACACACACACACACACACATATATATATATATATACATATATATATATATATTTTCGTCATACAACGTGTGATAGCACGTGCGATACCCTGTCCTCGCCAGCTGTCGACTAGGAGTGATAACACAGTTTCGGTAGCTACGACAGGACTGCCACTTCCTAGCGCTACCAAGCAGCTTTCGCCACCGGACAGGGTATTAAAAAAAATTGTATATATGTATTAAACAGAGAATAGATTATATCATCCGTTCATTGGAGATGTTTCTTTATCAGTGCAGTTTGTTATTTGAAAACGCGTTTGTTTTGGCCGTTGAGTTGATTACGCGATTGCAGATGTTACGTAGCAAACACGGGAATGATGATTCCGCGCGCGTATCATTCGTGCTGTCTGCAGAAGGATGATAGTTGTTGGTTGATAGAACCCTTAAGATGGGTGGTGAGAGCAAAAAGAAAGCTCCTGGTCCAAATTAGTCCAAATAGCTTTCTGATTACCCTTGGCCACTGAATTCTTGGCTTGCTAGGAATGTCTCCAGGTTGCTGCCGCTCAGCAATGGGGCTCCTGGACACTGTGGGGGTTTCCTGGTTCATAAGCCCATCATTCGATTTACATTCTTTAGGAGAATTACGTCGTTCGCACCAGCGTGCCTTGTGGATTCGTAATCCTCGCAAGCTGTTAAATTCTCTGCCGCAATCACACGTTTGTAGCCGGGTACAGGTCCAGGTCATTTTCGTTTGTGTAAGTATGACGGGTGATATTATTCTCCCTCCCGCTACAGACACCCAGAGGGCATTTTTCATTAGTTGTACTGTTCATGTTTAAAAAGGAGTCCTGACTTTCCAGGATGTCACTCCAACTTTCTGGAGAGTCACATTGTCTTTCCAATGGGTCATCTTTCTTTCCAGAGAGTCTTAGTATTCAAATTTTCGTCATACAACGTGTGATAGCACGTGCGATACCCTGTCCTCGTCAGCTGTCGACTAGGAGTGATAACACAGTTTCGGTAGCTACGACAGGACTGCCACTTTATATACAAATATAATATATACATGTAAAATTAGACTCACCATATATATATATATATGTGTGTGTGTGTGTTGTGTGGGTGTGTTTATGCCTGAAGTTTTACAATTTAGGCTTTAGGAATTCTTACAGATCCTGTCTTTTTCTAAAATATCAAAAGTATTATTTGAGCTTTTTATGGCTTAGGCCAAGTGTAACCGTTCTATAAGATATTCTTTTTAATTGATTTATAAAAAGTGAAGCGTATTTATTTTTCGTGGTAGGAACATGAGTCTGTCATAATGAGAAAAGCTGAACAGAAAACCCGTGAGATCATTCATTTATCATTTTTTTTATTGTAGATGTCAAAACAAAACAAAAAATGAACGTAAAGATAATCTGCATTTGAATTAGAAAGACAAAAGATGTTGATTTTGGTCAAAATGAACACGAATTGGTTTCCATAGAAACTGTCATTTTTTATAATTTAGAAAGGAAAGAAAAAGAAAGAAAGTAATAAAGAAAGAAAGAAAGGAAGGAAGGAAGGAAGGAAGGAAGGAAGGAATAAAGACATTTTAGCAATATCTTCCTTTTTTATTTTTTATTTCTTATTTCGGCGATTTGTTGGTGTACATTTATATTTTGTGGTAATGTGTTCTGGATTGGACATTTAGAGCAATGTTATACACCTGTCTGTTTGTTCGTTTCTATTCTTTTTATGAGAGAAACACCCGTGGTTATGCCCTCATATTTAAATCTTTATTTACTTTCTTGAGTAGCTGGCTGTTATTTCTTATTGTCTTCTGTTTCTTGTAGTTTGTACCTATCTTCATGGCTCCTTCTATTTTCTTCTAACTGGTCTTTTGTTTGACGGATCTGTTTCTTCAAGATGATGGTCTGATTATGCCAAAGCTGCCATTAGTACATAGAGACAACGCAAGGCTTGTATTTTGTTGTAATCCCATTTTTATTAACTTCAGAACCAGAATTTTTCAACCGCATGCGAGGAGTGAAGCCGGTCCGTGCTTACATTAGGACGACACACGGCTTAACTGACTCTATTTTTTGTTATTTCGTAGTTGGTTTTTATTTTGGTGGTAACGTATTCTGGGATTGGTTTTTGTTTTTGTTTTACGGCATATCCACCCTTTTCGGGTCATTCAATGCCTAATCAAGTCATTTTGATATAAGGTCGCTTATAGTACTTGATGTTGCTTAAATGGTCACCCTATCTAAGTATTGAACAGGCTCATTGTCACATACCTTCGGCAATTTAGAGGGAACCGGTATGTTCAGCGTGATTTGGCCATAAGCATTCTGGATTTGACATTTAGAGAAAAAGATTTTTTAATTTCGTTAGATTAATGTTTTCTTTCTTTAATCATTAATTCTAATGCTATAAAAGTTGGCGTCGGGGCCTATTGTTGGTATCAGCCGAACAGCGAGGGAGTCTATCTCCTTTTCGCTTGCACTAGACCAGGAAGATTGTTTTGCTTTGGTGGAGTGTCACACCTACTGTAAGCTCCCCGCACAGATCAGATTACACAATCTGTGCTACTCATACGCTGAGTTGGTAGGGACCAGTATCGAACTCAGAATCTTGTGATTCCAAGTCAGGTGCTCTACCGACTGAGCTAAACATTAGAGTTTGTGACTTCAACAACTAGGAACAATCAAGGGCAATTCAAAATGTCAGTAAAATATACATTGAAAATGGGTCTTTCTTTCTTTCTTTCTTTCTTTCTTCTCTTTCTTCTCTTTCTTTCTTTCTCTTCTCTCTTCTTTTCCCCATTTCTTTCTTTCTTTCTTCTCTCTTCCTTCTTTCTTTCTTTCTTTCTTTCTTTCTTTTTCTTTCCTCTCCTCTCCTTCTTCTTTCTTTCTTTCAAATTCCTGCAAGTTAAATAAAACAATTTGGAAAAAACAGTTAATACATTAACATTTACTAAGTTTAGCTTAGCAAGGCCAAATAATGTTGTAACTTATGTAAAGATTTTCAGCATTTCCAATGATAAATCATGAAGAAAATAGCAAGAAGAAATATTGTTTATAAGATCAACTCAATGATGCTTTGACATCTCCGTATCACGTAGAGAATTAATGGCCGCCAATACTGGTTCCACGAGGAGGAGGAGAAGGAAGAGGAGCGAAAGAAAGGAAGGGAGAGGTTGTTTATTATGAAAGAGCAAAAAATACCAGAGGAAGAATCCAGTGGTATGTCGATGATACATCCCGTACCCATGGACACCATGATGATCATGATGAGGATTCTATCTATCTATCTATCTCTCTCTCTCTCTCTCTCTCTCTCTCTCTCTCTCTCTCTATATATATATATATATATATATTATATTATATATATATTATGTGTGTGTGTGTGTGTTAAAATGAATTATGCCTCGACTACTATAAATCAAAGATAAACGTTATTAATTTTCAAAGGAAAATAAATAAATAAATGTTCTTCTCAATAGGATGAAGAAAAAATATGTGAAAAGAAAGACAACATAAATATGAATAGTCTCGTGCCTCTCCTGGCTAAAATAATTTTCGAGATCCGGGTTCAAGCTCTGATAAAGTTGGTTGGTTGGTTTTACGGTATGAAAACTCTTGTTGGGTTATTTTATACCGAAGATGTTTTGTTTTATTCATTCTTAATGGGTATTCAATTATCAAAAATGTAAACTCACTTTTTAAAAAACAATATTTTAAACTCATTTCTTTCTATTTTACCCATAGATTGAACCCTAAAAGGTACTACCACTCCGAGTCAGAGTGGACTTGGGAACAATGGCGATGAATGGGTACTTCACATTCTCTCAGAGCTTGCCATTAGTTTGCAGTTTAACGTCATGCCCAGGACACTGATAAAAATCAAGGATAGAATGTAATTTTTTAAAAGGTGTCAGTCCTTCCCATTAATCATCTTGGCGCAATATAATCTTCCTGCCTCGCGACAGCTAAAATGACTCTGCTAAAGATCAAGCATCGTTTTTTTAAGCGCAGTTTCCAAATAAGCATGGCGCAATATAATCTTCCTACTCGTAGCTAAAGTAATTTTTTAAGATCCGGGTTCAAAACTCTGCTAAAGACCAATGCATAGAATATCGATTTTTAAGGCAGCAGCGGTTTCCAATAAGCATCATGGCGCAATATAATCTTCTCCTCTTGACAGCTAAAGTAATTTTAAAGTCAAACTCTCTGCTAAAGACCAATGCATAGAATATCGATTTTAAGCAGCAGCGGTTTCCAATAATCATATTGGCCGCAATATAATCTTCCTGCCTCGCGACTGCTAAAATAATTTTAGATATCCGTGTTCAAACTCTGCTAAAGATCCAAGGCATAGAATATCGATTTTTAAGAACAGCAGCGGTTTCCAATAAAGCATATTGGCGCAATATAATCTTCCTGCCTCGCCGACAGCTAAATAATTAGAGATTTCGTGTTCATGCTCTGCTAAAATGAAGGCATAGAATGTCGATTTTTTAAAGCAGCAGCCCTTCCTTATGCATCTTGGCGCATTATAATCTTACTTCATTTTATTTCCCATTTGTCTCTGTAGCGTAAAAGCAAAGTAGTGACACACTGGTCGATGTAAAACTCTCCGTTTACATCTCTTAATTTCTCGCATCGTTTATGACATTTCCTATTTTGTCGTGCTGTTTTAGTGAACAAAGTTTGAAACCATCAAAGAAAAGATCATTGACATTTGTGCAACATCAAACAGAATAACCCAAGAGAATAAGATAAATGTCATATATATCCCATTTTACCTACATCAATCAACCTCCCTTTATACAAGTAAAACAAACAAAAATATACCGACCGATCACTGCATGTGAGATGACTGCCAGCTACAATCACAACGTTTACTGGCTGCGAAGATTTTCAAAATGGAGTCACAATTCAAAATGGAGTCACAATTCAAAATGTCACGATACAGTGCTGAACGCTACAAAAATAAGTTGAAAAATGAAAATAAAATTTCAATAGCAGCATACTTACAGCCCTATCGCCAGGTTTTAAATTGCGATGACTGTATCCTTTGCAAAGACCTACCCCTAAAAAGCGTTCTGGGTATGATACTACCCTGCAACTGGTGATGAGGCTCTATTTCTGAGTTCTAGGGAGTTATTGCCATTACTCCCTGGTTCAATCTGACCTGTAATGTAGTCCTGTTAGAGTTCCATCTTATAGATTTTCCATTTCTGATGAGATCACGTTTCTGATATTGTTTGTCGTCTGTGAATTTTAAGATGTTTAATATTGTTAACGGTTATTTACTTATTTTATTTTTAATTTTTTGAGGAAATGTCGATTGGACATACGCTGAAAAAATGTTGGTATCTACGAGGAAAATGTAATAAAACTTAATCTTGACTACGGAATAAATTTCCCGTCGATGTAAAATGTTGAACTTTTGATCGTTAACTCAACATGAATATATCTTATTATAATGGAGATTATGTGTTTGTCTGTAACTGATACTACGTGACCAACAACGTCACAATTCTCTTAGTTATTTATGTTATATTCTCAATTAATATTGAATAGTTAATATTTAATCTTAATTAGTATCTTATTTAATCCATTAATATCTAGAAGAGTTAGATTTGCTTCAAAACAGCCCATGTTATTCATACGTCTAAGAATCTGCAATGTGTATCATATATGAATAAGAAATAGAGGTTTACATAGTATATGGTGTGGATAATTTGCGTGCTGGTTTTAACAAAACCGTGTTTGATAAATAATTACCTAATGTTATTGATTTCTAATGTTATTGTTTTATTCTCAAATTTATCAAAACCAATAATATGTATAATTTTATATAGAAATTAATAAAAAATAAATGAAAATAAGTGTAAGCCTTTTGTATGCGTTTCGTTAGTTTTTCTAATTTAATATAATGTTTTAAAACAAACATCCAAAAATCTTGTTCACTTCGCCGAAGAGCATACGGCCTGGTTTGTTGTTATTATTCACTCAACGTCCCCTTACCTATTATGGTAGAGGTGTGTAAGTATCATTTGACAAGGTTAATTTCGCAGGGATTGTTAGCTGTGTACTGTGGCCGAGGCAATATGGTCTTTGACTATGCCTGCTGAGGTCCCAGTTTCGATTTCTGTCGGAGGGAAGTCGTTAGTATACATCGCTGATGATACTTAATAAAGTCGAAACAGTCTGTACGATGTTCTACACACCGAGCAATCCTTTGCCGGGATTACACTTGTCAAGTTCATTTTCTATAAAAAATAGTATCGAATGGGCATGCATGTAAATGCAAATGTCAAGCAAAAATATAATATATAATGTTTTATTTATTAAAACTTTAACACACGCAGGTCGCATAACTTGTTTGGTTTAAACGCGTTTTGTATCTGCAAAAATCAATTTAGAAAACCAAGAGGAGTCAAAGACTGCATTCGTATCATGAATGAAGATATCCACATATAGATATAGAATCAACTATATTTGGTCTTCTGGATTAGTGCCGCCTATCGGTTAGGCATTAGAATTCACCAACTGTACCTCTGTAGAGATGTAAAATCCCCCAAATATGGCCACCTGTTGGCCGAGGGTAACGACCTGTGATGCTTAAGGATGGAATTCTGGTGACTGAGCAGCCCATGACATGCAACACTTACTTAGCTAGACGGGTGGTCGTACAGGCCCCATCCGATCACGCCCTAGTGAATATATGATTGTCCCAACCCTATTGCCCTTATGGCAAGAACCGATCCTTTTTATCATATATGGGCTAGAAGGCGGTGGTTGAGGATCTTAGTGTCCTGTGTATGACATTTAACTGCATCTAGTGGTGAAGTTCCAATTCTGGAACTGTAGGGAATGTGGAGTACCCCTTTATCGCCACTTCTCTCAAAGCCACTCAGACCCGGAGTGGTAGTATATGTTAGGGTCCCATCTATGGGTTGAATAGATTAAAAAATAAGTATTAAAACATGTGTCTAAAAATTGAGTTTGAAAAAGAATTTAATACCCAACAAGAATGAATAAAAGAAAATGTCTTCGGCATAAAATGGTTGACATGCCGTAAAATCCATCCAACCAACCAACCAACCAACCTGGATTAGCGTCAAAAGTCTACCTGACCCTAGGATTATGTTACCCACCATCAATGTAGAATGGATCAAACGTAGGATTAGGCAATAATAAAACATAATCTTTCATTTTCAAAAAGAACTAATGAGAATAGAATGTCATATTAGGAATTCTAACTGAAATTCTTGTGGATTTGTCTTCAGGCGAATCCAGATGAAAAAGAAAAACTTCCAAATGCTAATTAGATTGTTGTCGTATTATCAAGAAATGTTTAGCAATGTAGTCTAATGGTTAATAAGGTGCCTCACTCGAGTAGAGGAAGGCTTTTTTTGAGACATTGTGTTAGACCAAATTTTGTGAATCTATATATTAATGCTTAGGAAGCGCGTGGTGTAATGGTTAAAGTCATGGGAAATGGACTCGTCGCCCCGAGTTCAAATCCTGGACGTGGTAATTGCATTTCACTTAGCACTAGTACCCTTGGGAAAGGTATGAATTTTACTCTCCCTCCAGTTATGGGTAAACAGTAGGGCAGACTGGGCTCTTTAACCTTGGTTAGGCAACCGGTCTAGGAGAAGGAAAACTCTGAATTCAAACCTGTTGAACTCCGCTTAAGAAATTGACCTAGTGTCACATCCTGCTCGTGCGGAGGGGTTGGTAAATACACACACACACACACACACACACACACACACACACACATATATATATATATATATATATATATATATATATATATTATATATATATATATATATTAATGCTCATGTTCATACGCACGTTATCATCTTGCAACACCCGCTGGTTAAAAATGAAATTCAAATATGTACTCCCGATATCCCGGCGTTATTTTATTCTATTTTTTTTTTATTTTTGTTATTACACTGAGAATAAGCTAAATGGGAGCTGCACAAGAATGCTGTGTGCAATCTTAAACAAATCGTGGAGACATCACCTCACAAGGAAGGAGCTGTATAGCCACTTGCCCTCTATCACACAAATCCTCCGAGTGAGACGAACAAAACATGCTGGACGTTGCTAGAGAAGCAATGACGAACTCATAAACGACGTTCACCAGTGGAAGGCAGCACATGGGCATGCCGGTGCGGGTCGTTCACCAAATATTTACATTAACCAGCTCTGTGCGGATACTGGAGGCTGTACAGAGGTCATCCCGATGGCAATGAATGATAGGGACGGTTGGCGAGAGATGACCATGGATATCCTTGCTACTTGTGCAATACGATGATGATGATGATGATGATGATGATGTTCACACTACCTGTGATGATCCCATAGACACAAAAGTCGTTGTTTATTTGGTTATTTTGTAAGATTATTTGAACTTATTTACTCTAAACTTATCATTGTTTCAAAAGGAAACGTAAATGTCATTGTTGGTTGAAATCTTAAATGCCAGATGGCATCGATCTAAGAAAAAGGAAAGAATTTTAGAAAATGCGTGGAATTTACGAAAAGAAGTTATTAAGCCGCGCACTAAAAAAAAAAAAAAGAAAAAAATAAGAACTAAACAAACAAACAAAAAAGCCCAGAGAATGATTGTGTAGGTCGGACATGTATTATTGATACTAGCAAATATATGCACCTTCCGAGTGCAAGTATTTAAGCTTTAATGTAATAAAATATCATATCATATTAGAAAGGCTAATGAAACTAAATAAAAATGCAGAAAAAAAGATTTGAAACAAAGAGGTGTATAATCGAAAAATAGATAAACTAAAACTTACTCTTCCATCACTCCCGTCTCTCATTGCAACATTTTCCTAATTTAACTATTCAGTTAAATTTGGGAGTAATGAATAAAATTACAGTTGTTTCTTTTTTGTTAATGGATTTCTTTTAAGATTTATACCCGAGAATTTTGCTCATATTCATTAAGATAAAACTAAACAATTAAAAATCAATAATATGAAGCACATATTTATTAGAATCACATTTTTAATATCAATATACAAATTAGCCTTCCCGTCACACTATAAACCGCTATTTTGCTGTATATATAAATACAATTGCATGTAGCTATGGTAGACAGTATTAATAATGAAAAAAAATATTAATAAATAATTGAGGTTTAAATAAAAGTAAAATCATTGAGAATGTGACGTAAATAACAAAGGGAATTATGACTTCGGTAGTAATATAGTTTCGGTTACAGACAGGTAAACACACAATCTCCATTATAGTAAGGTTTACTTTGCTTAGTATGGCCCAAGGTCACGAGTATAAATGTATATTCATCTTTAATTTAACGGGTACTTATCTTGTATTTCTTCGATAGTTCTGGGTAGTTCAGTTATGGCTGTTATCTCATCTTCTATCTTACATCGCATCTTATATCATGTGTATACACCTGTATACCCGTGGTTGTATACAGGTATACTTATCTTCTTTGTTTGGAAGCTTTGTGTTTATTTTATCTTGCTATTTTCCATTCTAGCTTGGGCTGGTCTTAGCTGGTGGGCTGAATTTAATAATTAGCTGGATCTTCTGTTATTTTCGATCTGTTCTCTGTGACGTCCTGTGTTGTTACTTTTGTTCTTAATGAACGACACAAGACTTTCTTTTTGTTTCGAGCACATATTTTATTTCATTTTATTTTAAAGATCCCAGATCAACAACACACGTGCGAGAATTTGAACGGAACCAGCTATTACGGTCCGTTCCCCATCAGCGCTCAGCCAAAGACTGATTTTCCTAGCTACTTTTCACACGGTTCGTGTTGGCGAGCTGAAAGATAGGTCAATACATGGTTACATCGTGTCACTCATATTCCCTGTATCTTTCCACTAGCCGTTATTTTAAAATATATGCTACACTTATTGTACATAATTAATAGGCTACCTATCAATTATGTAACATGCAGAATCCAGTTAAGATCGAATTGATTAATAGAAACAATTCACAGAAAAGAAGGTTTGTGATTGAGAATTAATATTGACTGATTAATCTGACAAAATCAATCATCCGATAAAACACGAGAAAATCGATATTCATTTTATAACACAGAAAACTCGTGCGCCCAGTGACAACAATCCTAGTTTACTCACGTGACAGATATAAGTTTAAAATGATAATAAAATTCTTGAATTAAGTGTTTTGAACCTTTCATAGATTTAGCGAAAGGCACAATTTCTTGATAATACAAAATTCAATCTCCGTTCAGAAATGAAAAAAAAAAAAAAAATAAATAAATAAATAACAACAAAAGAAAACCCTCATATTTTTGTGACTTTTCCCGCCATTTTTAAGCAAATTCAATGGTCACCATTGTATGAGGGTTAAAGTTTGGAAAATTTCACTGTCTAATTTCCGTATGATTGTTTCCTATAACACTATTAAACTGCATCTAATAGTGAGGTTACAATTTGGAGCTTTGGGAATGTGGAGTACCCCTTCATTGTCATTACTCCCCGGTCCACCCTGATCCGGAGTGGTAGTACATGTTAAGGTCCCATCTATGGGTCAAACAGATAAAAAATGAGTTTACAAAAAATGTGTTTAAAAATTGAGTTTGAAAAAAAAATGACTACCCAACAAGAATGAATAAAACAAAACATCTTCGGCATGAAATAACACATGGGTTGACATACCGTAAAATCCAACCAACCAACCTATAACATTACAATGTACCATATATAAGGGGTAAGAATCATTATTCGATATTTTTAATTCTATCTTTTGTTAATTAAGATTGTTTGTCTTCTATCGGCTTCCATATTTCTCATTGTATGCTCAAGGACAGAAATTGACGCCTCCATCACCAAAGTTTCTCTTTAAATAAACTGGAGTACAGTTACAAAATAAAAATGTCGTGTGGGCAGCTGCTTGCCAGCATCGTTACCACTAAGCCATTTAAATAACATAGATTTTATATTGTCAATAAACATTCTTTAAGAATAACAATAATAAAAAATAAAACAAACCGAAAAAACATACTGTCTCGGCGGCCGATTAAAGTGTTACATAATTAATAGGTATCATATGAATTATGTAAAGTAAGTGTAGCTTAGATTAAAAACTAGCAGTTTAGTGGGAAAATGCATGAAAATATTATTGACACTTTTTAACCCTGTGTTGACCTCTCTCCCGGTTCGCCAGAGCGTGGCGTGTGAAAGTAGGTAGGAGGGTCAGTTTTTGGCTGGGTGGCTGGAGACGGAAAGCCATGGCATCTCTCATCCAAATAGCCAAATCTCCGCGGATTTGATTTAATCTGCGATACTTATAATATAAAACATGAGTTCTAAAAAGAAAGTCTTGTGTTGTTAATTAAAAACAAAGTAACAAAATGGGCCGTGACAATATCAAGCCAAGAAGAATTCCAGATCCAGAAGAAACCAGATTTAGAACCAGCCAAGATCTAAGATAGAAGATGGCTGAGAATCTACAAATGGCAGCGAGACGATAGAAGATGAGTATACGATTGATCGGAGCCTCTCTGACCGACTGTCTAGCCAAAGTATGGACTAAGAGGGAGTGTTGAATATTATGTTCAGCACTAGGGCTCCACATCCTTAAGCATCACGGGTGTGTCCACCAATCGCCAACAGTATCCCCATTGGATGGGTGTGCTTACCCTTACTACATATGTACAGTCCGTGTATTCGCAAGTCCCCAGCCGGGATGTAAGGTGAAGTCGTTTTAATTTCATGATCCTGAACGCAACAATAACAAAGGAAGAGATAATTGAAATAAATCTGTTCTTTTTCTGTTAATTCTTTGTTTGTAAAACAAAAAATAAAATGTCCGAAAAATTCTGTAATTTCCAATCACAGTGAATTATGAGAGAGAGAAGAGAGAGAGAGAGAGAGAGAAGAGAGAGAGAGAGAGAGAGAGAAGAGAGAGAGAGAGAGAAGAGAATCAAATATCGATTTCCAAGACGCCGGAAATAAATCATAAACTGTATTTTTTGTTTTAATACAAAGACAAATTAGCCATCCAGATGAGATATGTGGTTGGACAATTACAGAGGAGAATCTCTGAAAAATAATGCCACTTATTTCAACGGAAACTCTACAAGAGAACAATAACACTTTTGGAATAGAGCAAGTTTTCAGCTACAGAGCATTATTTTTACCCTCATTATCAACACCAATACCTACGTATTCTCGTCTGTGAGGCATTACTTTCGGGAATTAAGACCTTTCTAAAGGACAGCACCAAGTAAGACACAAATAGTTTCGTCCCGGATTTTGAATTTAGGTAACCTATTTCATTTCCTACTACTTTAACTGTTATGCTAAGTGCGCAGTAAATCACAGTAAGCTTAGTTTTTTCGCTGGTATTTATCTAGCACGCCCACGTATGCGGTTCAGGCACAAGGCCCTATCAAATGCGGGGACCACCCACGAATCGAAGATTATGGGATGGCAGGCACGGAAAATGCGTGGATCTCAAGGGGACGCCTCAGACACGGAGCAATAAACCCAGCTTGCCCCTTTAAATCAATAGGGGCAGGTGTTGATTGGGGGGGGTAACCCCTGGGATCACGCCATTAATTTCATTAATGTAGTCCAATAGCCGAACCCACCAGACCCTCGCTCCGAAAAGCGGATGGGAGTACCAGATTTTGGGTGATGAAGATGTTTCGGAAAATACCGCCCAAAAGACTTCGCTAGCTGTCAGAGTGAATGTGATGTTCAATTTTTTATGTAAGTGCCAGTAGTGTGTGTTTGTGTGTGTTTGCATTTCACAATAGCGCTAATACTCTTGGGAAAGATATAAATCTAAAACTATTTACTTAACTCCAGTTAAGTAAATAATAGGTCAGACTGGGCTCTTTAACGTTGCTATTACGACCGTTTGACATGCTACATAAGTAGCACCCCCACGAACATGTTATGGGGCCTTGAGAGAGAAGAGAGAGAGAAGACAGAAGACAGACAGAGCAGACAGAGAGAGAGAGAGAGAGAGAGGAGAGAGAGAGACAGAGAGAGAGAGAGAGAGAGAGAGAGAGGGGTGGTGGTGGTGTGGGGGTCTTCTGCTCAGGCATGAATAACCTCCCCTATTCTGACGAGACGTTGTGCATATTTACTGATAAGGTAGTTTTAATTTCGTTGTCTACTTACTGTCATTATTCCTCTGCAAATTTAACTCAATTTTTTTTAACATATAAATTTCCAGAACGGTATCCTTAGTCAAATATCTATTAAAATGGACAACAGTAATCGTATGATTGTTTGATAAGACGAATATTGAAAGTAAATAAGGATGAATCAAATAAAGTTGGGTAAATAGAGCAAAGAAATCATGAAATAATTCAGATTACTAAATAACCATTTTTATTTAGACAAGCAGGATCTGTGGATACACCACGTATAGAATAATCTTAATTAATACAACGTTTGATAATGTTTACTTAAGAAGAGCTATTTGCAAATAGTTAATGTATAATTATCTTCATTT
>JALAJA010001913.1:0-20464 GCA_023376005.1 Doryteuthis pealeii | reverse complement strand
ATCAATCGTCAAAACGGAATGGCAATTTTTGCCGTCTTTTACAATGATTTTAATTAGCAATTGTGCTCATAAATCTCTACTCGCAACTAAATAAGAACAATGCTCACACCACAGCCTTGAGGACTTCTTCAGTAGTACATTGAGCTATAGATTTGTCAAATGAGTTAGATTTACTGGAAATTGACACAAGACTAATCAATCGGTCAAAACGGAATGGCAATTTTTGCGTCTTTTACAATGATTTTAATTAGCAATTGTGCTCATAAATCTCTACTCGCAACTAAATAAGAACAATGCTCACACCACAGCCTTGAGGACTTCTTCAGTAGTACATTGAGCTATAGATTTGTCAAATGAGTTAGATTTACTGGAAATTGACACAAGACTAATCAATCGGTCAAAACGGAATGGCAATTTTTGCGGTCTTTTACAATGATTTTAATTAGCAATTGTGCTCATAAATCTCTACTCGCAACTAAATAAGAACAATGCTCACACCACAGCCTTGAGGACTTCTTCAGTAGTACATTGAGCTATAGATTTGTCATAATGAGTTAGATTTACTGGAAATTGACACAAGACTAATCAATCGGTCAAAACGGAATGGCAATTTTTGCGTCTTTTACACTGATTTTAATTAGCAATTGTGCTCATAAATCTCTACTCGCAACTAAATAAGAACAATGCTCACACCACAGCCTTGAGGACTTCTTCAGTAGTACATTGAGCTATAGATTTGTCATAATGAGTTAGATTTACTGGAAATTGACACAAGACTAATCAATCGGTCAAAACGGAATGGCAATTTTTGCGGTCTTTTACAATGATTTTAATTAGCAATTGTGCTCATAAATCTCTACTCGCAACTAAATAAGAACAATGCTCACACCACAGCCTTGAGGACTTCTTCAGTAGTACATTGAGCTATAGATTTGTCATAATGAGTTAGATTTACTGGAAATTGACACAACTAATCAATCGGTCAAAACGGAATGGCAATTTTTGCGGTCTTTTACAATGATTTTAATTAGCAATTGTGCTCATAAATCTCTACTCGCAACTAAATAAGGAACAATGCTCACACCACAGCCTTGAGGACTTCTTCAGTAGTACATTGAGCTATAGATTGTCATAATGAGTTAGATTTACTGGAAATTGACACAACTAAATCAATCGGTCAAAACGGAATGGCAATTTTTGCGGTCTTTTACACTGATTTTAATTAGCAATTGTGCTCATAAATCTCTACTCGCAACTAAATAAGGAACAATGCTCACACCACAGCCTTGAGGACTTCTTCAGTAGTACATTGAGCTATAGATTTGTCATAATGAGTTAGATTTACTGGAAATTGACACAAGAACTAAATCAATCGGTCAAAACGGAATGGCAATTTTTGCGGTCTTTTACACTGATTTTAATTAGCAATTGTGCTCATAAATCTCTACTCGCAACTAAATAAGGAACAATGCTCACACCACAGCCTTGAGGACTTCTTCAGTAGTACATTGAGCTATAGATTTGTCATAATGAGTTAGATTTACTGGAAATTGACACAAGAACTAAATCAATCGGTCAAAACGGAATGGCAATTTTTGCGGTCTTTTACACTGATTTTAATTAGCAATTGTGCTCATAAATCTCTACTCGCAACTAAATAAGGAACAATGCTCACACCACAGCCTTGAGGACTTCTTCAGTAGTACATTGAGCTATAGATTTGTCATAATGAGTTAGATTTACTGGAAATTGACACAAGACTAAATCAATCGGTCAAAACGGAATGGCAATTTTTGCGGTCTTTTACACTGATTTTAATTAGCAATTGTGCTCATAAATCTCTACTCGCAACTAAATAAGGAACAATGCTCACACCACAGCCTTGAGGACTTCTTCAGTAGTACATTGAGCTATAGATTTGTCATAATGAGTTAGATTTACTGGAAATTGACACAAGAACTAAATCAATCGGTCAAAACGGAATGGCAATTTTTGCCGTCTTTTACACTGATTTTAATTAGCAATTGTGCTCATAAATCTCTACTCGCAACTAAATAAGGAACAATGCTCACACCACAGCCTTGAGGACTTCTTCAGTAGTACATTGAGCTATAGATTTGTCATAATGAGTTAGATTTACTGGAAATTGACACAAGTAAATCAATCGGTCAAAACGGAATGGCAATTTTTGCCGTCTTTTACACTGATTTTAATTAGCAATTGTGCTCATAAATCTCTACTCGCAACTAAATAAGGAACAATGCTCACACCACAGCCTTGAGGACTTCTTCAGTAGTACATTGAGCTATAGATTTGTCATAATGAGTTAGATTTACTGGAAATTGACACAAGAACTAAATCAATCGGTCAAAACGGAATGGCAATTTTTGCCGTCTTTTACACTGATTTTAATTAGCAATTGTGCTCATAAATCTCTACTCGCAACTAAATAAGGAACAATGCTCACACCACAGCCTTGAGGACTTCTTCAGTAGTACATTGAGCTATAGATTTGTCATAATGAGTTAGATTTACTGGAAATTGACACAACTAAATCAATCGGTCAAAACGGAATGGCAATTTTTGCCGTCTTTTACACTGATTTTAATTAGCAATTGTGCTCATAAATCTCTACTCGCAACTAAATAAGGAACAATGCTCACACCACAGCCTTGAGGACTTCTTCAGTAGTACATTGAGCTATAGATTTGTCATAATGAGTTAGATTTACTGGAAATTGACACAACTAAATCAATCGGTCAAAACGGAATGGCAATTTTTGCCGTCTTTTACACTGATTTTAATTAGCAATTGTGCTCATAAATCTCTACTCGCAACTAAATAAGGAACAATGCTCACACCACAGCCTTGAGGACTTCTTCAGTAGTACATTGAGCTATAGATTTGTCATAATGAGTTAGATTTACTGGAAATTGACACAACTAAATCAATCGGTCAAAACGGAATGGCAATTTTTGCCGTCTTTTACACTGATTTTAATTAGCAATTGTGCTCATAAATCTCTACTCGCAACTAAATAAGGAACAATGCTCACACCACAGCCTTGAGGACTTCTTCAGTAGTACATTGAGCTATAATTTGTCATAATGAGTTAGATTTACTGGAAATTGACACAAGAACTAAATCAATCGGTCAAAACGGAATGGCAATTTTTGCGTCTTTTACACTGATTTTAATTAGCAATTGTGCTCATAAATCTCTACTCGCAACTAAATAAGGAACAATGCTCACACCACAGCCTTGAGGACTTCTTCAGTAGTACATTGAGCTATAATTTGTCATAATGAGTTAGATTTACTGGAAATTGACACAACTAAATCAATCGGTCAAAACGGAATGGCAATTTTTGCGTCTTTTACACTGATTTTAATTAGCAATTGTGCTCATAAATCTCTACTCGCAACTAAATAAGGAACAATGCTCACACCACAGCCTTGAGGACTTCTTCAGTAGTACATTGAGCTATAGATTTGTCATAATGAGTTAGATTTACTGGAAATTGACACAAGAACTAAATCAATCGGTCAAAACGGAATGGCAATTTTTGCCGTCTTTTACACTGATTTTAATTAGCAATTGTGCTCATAAATCTCTACTCGCAACTAAATAAGGAACAATGCTCACACCACAGCTTCTTCAGTAGTACATTGAGCTATAATTTGTCATAATGAGTTAGATTTACTGGAAATTGACACAACTTAATCGGTCAAAACGGAATGGCAATTTTTGCCGTCTTTTACACTGATTTTAATTAGCAATTGTGCTCATAAATCTCTACTCGCAACTAAATAAGGAACAATGCTCACACCATTGAGGACTTCTTCAGTAGTACATTGAGCTATAATTTGTCATAATGAGTTAGATTTACTGGAAATTGACACAAGAACTAAATCAATCGGTCAAAACGGAATGGCAATTTTTGCCGTCTTTTACACTGATTTTAATTAGCAATTGTGCTCATAAATCTCTACTCGCAACTAAATAAGGAACAATGCTCACACCAGCCTTGAGGACTTCTTCAGTAGTACATTGAGCTATAATTTGTCATAATGAGTTAGATTTACTGGAAATTGACACAACAACTAAATCAATCGGTCAAAACGGAATGGCAATTTTTGCCGTCTTTTACACTGATTTTAATTAGCAATTGTGCTCATAAATCTCTACTCGCAACTAAATAAGGAACAATGCTCACACCACAGCCTTGAGGACTTCTTCAGTAGTACATTGAGCTATAATTTGTCATAATGAGTTAGATTTACTGGAAATTGACACAAAACTAAATCAATCGGTCAAAACGGAATGGCAATTTTTGCGTCTTTTACACTGATTTTAATTAGCAATTGTGCTCATAAATCTCTACTCGCAACTAAATAAGGAACAATGCTCACACCACAGCCTTGAGGACTTCTTCAGTAGTACATTGAGCTATAATTTGTCATAATGAGTTAGATTTACTGGAAATTGACACAACAACTAAATCAATCGGTCAAAACGGAATGGCAATTTTTGCCGTCTTTTACACTGATTTTAATTAGCAATTGTGCTCATAAATCTCTACTCGCAACTAAATAAGGAACAATGCTCACACCACAGCCTTGAGGACTTCTTCAGTAGTACATTGAGCTATAATTTGTCATAATGAGTTAGATTTACTGGAAATTGACACAACAACTAAATCAATCGGTCAAAACGGAATGGCAATTTTTGCGTCTTTTACACTGATTTTAATTAGCAATTGTGCTCATAAATCTCTACTCGCAACTAAATAAGGAACAATGCTCACACCACAGCCTTGAGGACTTCTTCAGTAGTACATTGAGCTATAATTTGTCATAATGAGTTAGATTTACTGGAAATTGACACAAAACTAAATCAATCGGTCAAAACGGAATGGCAATTTTTGCGTCTTTTACACTGATTTTAATTAGCAATTGTGCTCATAAATCTCTACTCGCAACTAAATAAGGAACAATGCTCACACCACAGCCTTGAGGACTTCTTCAGTACATTGAGCTATAATTTGTCATAATGAGTTAGATTTACTGGAAATTGACACAACTAAATCAATCGGTCAAAACGGAATGGCAATTTTTGCCGTCTTTTACACTGATTTTAATTAGCAATTGTGCTCATAAATCTCTACTCGCAACTAAATAAGGAACAATGCTCACACCACAGCCTTGAGGACTTCTTCAGTAGTACATTGAGCTATAATTTGTCATAATGAGTTAGATTTACTGGAAATTGACACAACAACTAAATCAATCGGTCAAAACGGAATGGCAATTTTTGCCGTCTTTTACACTGATTTTAATTAGCAATTGTGCTCATAAATCTCTACTCGCAACTAAATAAGGAACAATGCTCACACCACAGCCTTGAGGACTTCTTCAGTAGTACATTGAGCTATAATTTGTCATAATGAGTTAGATTTACTGGAAATTGACACAACTAAATCAATCGGTCAAAACGGAATGGCAATTTTTGCGTCTTTTACACTGATTTTAATTAGCAATTGTGCTCATAAATCTCTACTCGCAACTAAATAAGGAACAATGCTCACACCACAGCCTTGAGGACTTCTTCAGTAGTACATTGAGCTATAATTTGTCATAATGAGTTAGATTTACTGGAAATTGACACAACAACTAAATCAATCGGTCAAAACGGAATGGCAATTTTTGCCGTCTTTTACACTGATTTTAATTAGCAATTGTGCTCATAAATCTCTACTCGCAACTAAATAAGGAACAATGCTCACACCACAGCCTTGAGGACTTCTTCAGTAGTACATTGAGCTATAATTTGTCATAATGAGTTAGATTTACTGGAAATTGACACAAACTAAATCAATCGGTCAAAACGGAATGGCAATTTTTGCCGTCTTTTACACTGATTTTAATTAGCAATTGTGCTCATAAATCTCTACTCGCAACTAAATAAGGAACAATGCTCACACCACAGCCTTGAGGACTTCTTCAGTAGTACATTGAGCTATAATTTGTCATAATGAGTTAGATTTACTGGAAATTGACACAACAACTAAATCAATCGGTCAAAACGGAATGGCAATTTTTGCCGTATTTTACACTGATTTTAATTAGCAATTGTGCTCATAAATCTCTACTCGCAACTAAATAAGGAACAATGCTCACACCAGCCTTGAGGACTTCTTCAGTAGTACATTGAGCTATAATTTGTCATAATGAGTTAGATTTACTGGAAATTGACACAACTAAATCAATCGGTCAAAACGGAATGGCAATTTTTGCCGTCTTTTACACTGATTTTAATTAGCAATTGTGCTCATAAATCTCTACTCGCAACTAAATAAGGAACAATGCTCACACCACAGCCTTGAGGACTTCTTCAGTAGTACATTGAGCTATAATTTCATAATGAGTTAGATTTACTGGAAATTGACACAACAACTAAATCAATCGGTCAAAACGGAATGGCAATTTTTGCCGTATTTTACACTGATTTTAATTAGCAATTGTGCTCATAAATCTCTACTCGCAACTAAATAAGGAACAATGCTCACACCACAGCCTTGAGGACTTCTTCAGTAGTACATTGAGCTATAATTTGTCATAATGAGTTAGATTTACTGGAAATTGACACAACTAAATCAATCGGTCAAAACGGAATGGCAATTTTTGCCGTATTTTACACTGATTTTAATTAGCAATTGTGCTCATAAATCTCTACTCGCAACTAAATAAGGAACAATGCTCACACCACAGCCTTGAGGACTTCTTCAGTAGTACATTGAGCTATAATTTGTCATAATGAGTTAGATTTACTGGAAATTGACACAACAACTAAATCAATCGGTCAAAACGGAATGGCAATTTTTGCCGTATTTTACACTGATTTTAATTAGCAATTGTGCTCATAAATCTCTACTCGCAACTAAATAAGGAACAATGCTCACACCACAGCCTTGAGGACTTCTTCAGTAGTACATTGAGCTATAATTTGTCATAATGAGTTAGATTTACTGGAAATTGACACAACTAAATCAATCGGTCAAAACGGAATGGCAATTTTTGCCGTATTTTACACTGATTTTAATTAGCAATTGTGCTCATAAATCTCTACTCGCAACTAAATAAGGAACAATGCTCACACCACAGCCAGGACTTCTTCAGTAGTACATTGAGCTATAATTGTCATAATGAGTTAGATTTACTGGAAATTGACACAACAACTAAATCAATCGGTCAAAACGGAATGGCAATTTTTGCCTTTTACACTGATTTTAATTAGCAATTGTGCTCATAAATCTCTACTCGCAACTAAATAAGGAACAATGCTCACACCACAGCCTTGAGGACTTCTTCAGTAGTACATTGAGCTATAATTTGTCATAATGAGTTAGATTTACTGGAAATTGACACAACAACTAAATCAATCGGTCAAAACGGAATGGCAATTTTTGCCGTATTTTACACTGATTTTAATTAGCAATTGTGCTCATAAATCTCTAAATAAGGAACAATGCTCACACCACAGCCTTGAGGACTTCTTCAGTAGTACATTGAGCTATAAATTGTCATAATGAGTTAGATTTACTGGAAATTGACACAAAAATCAATCGGTCAAAACGGAATGGCAATTTTTGCCGTATTTTACACTGATTTTAATTAGCAATTGTGCTCATAAATCTCTACTCGCAACTAAATAAGGAACAATGCTCACACCACAGCCTTGAGGACTTCTTCAGTAGTACATTGAGCTATAAATTGTCATAATGAGTTAGATTTACTGGAAATTGACACAACAACTAAATCAATCGGTCAAAACGGAATGGCAATTTTTGCCGTATTTTACACTGATTTTAATTAGCAATTGTGCTCATAAATCTCTACTCGCAACTAAATAAGGAACAATGCTCACACCACAGCCTTGAGGACTTCTTCAGTAGTACATTGAGCTATAAATTGTCATAATGAGTTAGATTTACTGGGAAATTGACACAACTAAATCAATCGGTCAAAACGGAATGGCAATTTTTGCCGTATTTTACACTGATTTTAATTAGCAATTGTGCTCATAAATCTCTACTCGCAACTAAATAAGGAACAATGCTCACACCACAGCCTTGAGGACTTCTTCAGTAGTACATTGAGCTATAAATTGTCATAATGAGTTAGATTTACTGGAAATTGACACAACAACTAAATCAATCGGTCAAAACGGAATGGCAATTTTTGCCGTATTTTACACTGATTTTAATTAGCAATTGTGCTCATAAATCTCTACTCGCAACTAAATAAGGAACAATGCTCACACCAGCCTTGAGGACTTCTTCAGTAGTACATTGAGCTATAAATTGTCATGAGTTAGATTTACTGGAAATTGACACAACTAAATCAATCGGTCAAAACGGAATGGCAATTTTTGCCGTATTTTACACTGATTTTAATTAGCAATTGTGCTCATAAATCTCTACTCGCAACTAAATAAGGAACAATGCTCACACCACAGCCTTGAGGACTTCTTCAGTAGTACATTGAGCTATAAATTGTCATAATGAGTTAGATTTACTGGAAATTGACACAACAACTAAATCAATCGGTCAAAACGGAATGGCAATTTTTGCCGTATTTTACACTGATTTTAATTAGCAATTGTGCTCATAAATCTACTCGCAACTAAATAAGGAACAATGCTCACACCACAGCCTTGAGGACTTCTTCAGTAGTACATTGAGCTATAAATTGTCATAATGAGTTAGATTTACTGGAAATTGACACAACTAAATCAATCGGTCAAAACGGAATGGCAATTTTTGCCGTATTTTACACTGATTTTAATTAGCAATTGTGCTCATAAATCTCTACTCGCAACTAAATAAGGAACAATGCTCACACCACAGCCTTGAGGACTTCTTCAGTAGTACATTGAGCTATAAATTGTCATAATGAGTTAGATTTACTGGAAATTGAAACAACTAAATCAATCGGTCAAAACGGAATGGCAATTTTTGCCGTATTTTACACTGATTTTAATTAGCAATTGTGCTCATAAATCTCTACTCGCAACTAAATAAGGAACAATGCTCACACCACAGCCTTGAGGACTTCTTCAGTAGTACATTGAGCTATAAAGTTGTCATAATGAGTTAGATTTACTGGAAATTGACACAACTAAATCAATCGGTCAAAACGGAATGGCAATTTTTGCCGTATTTTACACTGATTTTAATTAGCAATTGTGCTCATAAATCTCTACTCGCAACTAAATAAGGAACAATGCTCACACCACAGCCTTGAGGACTTCTTCAGTAGTACATTGAGCTATAAAGTTGTCATAATGAGTTAGATTTACTGGAAATTGACACAACAACTAAATCAATCGGTCAAAACGGAATGGCAATTTTTGCCGTATTTTACACTGATTTTAATTAGCAATTGTGCTCATAAATCTCTACTCGCAACTAAATAAGGAACAATGCTCACACCACAGCCTTGAGGACTTCTTCAGTAGTACATTGAGCTATAAAGTTGTCATAATGAGTTAGATTTACTGGAAATTGACACAACAACTAAATCAATCGGTCAAAACGGAATGGCAATTTTTGCCGTATTTTACACTGATTTTAATTAGCAATTGTGCTCATAAATCTCTACTCGCAACTAAATAAGGAACAATGCTCACACCACAGCCTTGAGGACTTCTTCAGTAGTACATTGAGCTATAAAGTTGTCATAATGAGTTAGATTTACTGGAAATTGACACAACAACTAAATCAATCGGTCAAAACGGAATGGCAATTTTTGCCGTATTTTACACTGATTTTAATTAGCAATTGTGCTCATAAATCTCTACTCGCAACTAAATAAGGAACAATGCTCACACCACAGCCTTGAGGACTTCTTCAGTAGTACATTGAGCTATAAAGTTGTCATAATGAGTTAGATTTACTGGAAATTGACACAACAACTAAATCAATCGGTCAAAACGGAATGGCAATTTTTTACACTGATTTTAATTAGCAATTGTGCTCATAAATCTCTACTCGCAACTAAATAAGGAACAATGCTCACACCACAGCCTTGAGGACTTCTTCAGTAGTACATTGAGCTATAAAGTTGTCATAATGAGTTAGATTTACTGGGAAATTGACACAACAACTAAATCAATCGGTCAAAACGGAATGGCAATTTTTGCCGTATTTTACACTGATTTTAATTAGCAATTGTGCTCATAAATCTCTACTCGCAACTAAATAAGGAACAATGCTCACACCACAGCCTTGAGGACTTCTTCAGTACATTGAGCTATAAAGTTGTCATAATGAGTTAGATTTACTGGGAAATTGACACAACAACTAAATCAATCGGTCAAAACGGAATGGCAATTTTTGCCGTATTTTACACTGATTTTAATTAGCAATTGTGCTCATAAATCTCTACTCGCAACTAAATAAGGAACAATGCTCACACCACAGCCTTGAGGACTTCTTCAGTAGTACATTGAGCTATAAAGTTGTCATAATGAGTTAGATTTACTGGAAATTGACACAACAACTAAATCAATCGGTCAAAACGGAATGGCAATTTTTGCCGTATTTTACACTGATTTTAATTAGCAATTGTGCTCATAAATCTCTACTCGCAACTAAATAAGGAACAATGCTCACACCACAGCCTTGAGGACTTCTTCAGTAGTACATTGAGCTATAAAGTTGTCATAATGAGTTAGATTTACTGGGAAATTGACACAACAACTAAATCAATCGGTCAAAACGGAATGGCAATTTTTGCCGTATTTTACACTGATTTTAATTAGCAATTGTGCTCATAAATCTCTACTCGCAACTAAATAAGGAACAATGCTCACACCACAGCCTTGAGGACTTCTTCAGTAGTACATTGAGCTATAAAGTTGTCATAATGAGTTAGATTTACTGGGAAATTGACACAACAACTAAATCAATCGGTCAAAACGGAATGGCAATTTTTGCCGTATTTTACACTGATTTTAATTAGCAATTGTGCTCATAAATCTCTACTCGCAACTAAATAAGGAACAATGCTCACACCACAGCCTTGAGGACTTCTTCAGTAGTACATTGAGCTATAAAGTTGTCATAATGAGTTAGATTTACTGGGAAATTGACACAACAACTAAATCAATCGGTCAAAACGGAATGGCAATTTTTGCCGTATTTTACACTGATTTTAATTAGCAATTGTGCTCATAAATCTCTACTCGCAACTAAATAAGGAACAATGCTCACACCACAGCCTTGAGGACTTCTTCAGTAGTACATTGAGCTATAAAGTTGTCATAATGAGTTAGATTTACTGGAAATTGAACAACAACTAAATCAATCGGTCAAAACGGAATGGCAATTTTTGCCGTATTTTACACTGATTTTAATTAGCAATTGTGCTCATAAATCTCTACTCGCAACTAAATAAGGAACAATGCTCACACCACAGCCTTGAGGACTTCTTCAGTAGTACATTGAGCTATAAAGTTGTCATAATGAGTTAGATTTACTGGGAAATTGACACAACAACTAAATCAATCGGTCAAAACGGAATGGCAATTTTTGCCGTATTTTACACTGATTTTAATTAGCAATTGTGCTCATAAATCTCTAAATAAGGAACAATGCTCACACCACAGCCTTGAGGACTTCTTCAGTAGTACATTGAGCTATAAAGTTGTCATAATGAGTTAGATTTACTGGGAAATTGACACAACAACTAAATCAATCGGTCAAAACGGAATGGCAATTTTTGCCGTATTTTACACTGATTTTAATTAGCAATTGTGCTCATAAATCTACTCGCAACTAAATAAGGAACAATGCTCACACCACAGCCTTGAGGACTTCTTCAGTAGTACATTGAGCTATAAAGTTGTCATAATGAGTTAGATTTACTGGGAAATTGACACAACAACTAAATCAATCGGTCAAAACGGAATGGCAATTTTTGCCGTATTTTACACTGATTTTAATTAGCAATTGTGCTCATAAATCTCTCGCAACTAAATAAGGAACAATGCTCACACCACAGCCTTGAGGACTTCTTCAGTAGTACATTGAGCTATAAAGTTGTCATAATGAGTTAGATTTACTGGGAAATTGACACAACAACTAAATCAATCGGTCAAAACGGAATGGCAATTTTTGCCGTATTTTACACTGATTTTAATTAGCAATTGTGCTCATAAATCTCTACTCGCAACTAAATAAGGAACAATGCTCACACCACAGCCTTGAGGACTTCTTCAGTAGTACATTGAGCTATAAAGTTGTCATAATGAGTTAGATTTACTGGGAAATTGACACAACAACTAAATCAATCGGTCAAAACGGAATGGCAATTTTTGCCGTATTTTACACTGATTTTAATTAGCAATTGTGCTCATAAATCTCTACTCGCAACTAAATAAGGAACAATGCTCACACCACAGCCTTGAGGACTTCTTCAGTAGTACATTGAGCTATAAAGTTGTCATAATGAGTTAGATTTACTGGGAAATTGACACAACAAAAATCAATCGGTCAAAACGGAATGGCAATTTTTGCCGTATTTTACACTGATTTTAATTAGCAATTGTGCTCATAAATCTCTACTCGCAACTAAATAAGGAACAATGCTCACACCACAGCCTTGAGGACTTCTTCAGTAGTACATTGAGCTATAAAGTTGTCATAATGAGTTAGATTTACTGGGAAATTGACACAACAACTAAATCAATCGGTCAAAACGGAATGGCAATTTTTGCCGTATTTTACACTGATTTTAATTAGCAATTGTGCTCATAAATCTCTACTCGCAACTAAATAAGGAACAATGCTCACACCACAGCCTTGAGGACTTCTTCAGTAGTACATTGAGCTATAAAGTTGTCATAATGAGTTAGATTTACTGGGAAATTGACACAACAACTAAATCAATCGGTCAAAACGGAATGGCAATTTTTGCCGTATTTTACACTGATTTTAATTAGCAATTGTGCTCATAAATCTCTACTCGCAACTAAATAAGGAACAATGCTCACACCACAGCCTTGAGGACTTCTTCAGTAGTACATTGAGCTATAAAGTTGTCATAATGAGTTAGATTTACTGGAAATTGACACAACAACTAAATCAATCGGTCAAAACGGAATGGCAATTTTTGCCGTATTTTACACTGATTTTAATTAGCAATTGTGCTCATAAATCTCTACTCGCAACTAAATAAGGAACAATGCTCACACCACAGCCTTGAGGACTTCTTCAGTAGTACATTGAGCTATAAAGTTGTCATAATGAGTTAGATTTACTGGGAAATTGAACAAACAACTAAATCAATCGGTCAAAACGGAATGGCAATTTTTGCCGTATTTTACACTGATTTTAATTAGCAATTGTGCTCATAAATCTCTACTCGAACTAAATAAGGAACAATGGAGTCAATGTACTACTGAAGAAGTCCTCAAGGCTGTGGTGTGAGCATTGTTCCTTATTTAGTTGCGAGTAGATTTATGAGCACAATTGCTAATTAAAATCAGTGTAAAATACGGCAAAAATTGCCATTCCGTTTTGAGATTGATTTAGTTGTTGTTCAATTTCCCAGTAAATCTAACTCATTATGACAACTTTATAGCTCAATGTACTACTGAAGAAGTCCTCAAGGCTGGTGTGAGCATTGTTCCTTATTTAGTTAGGATTTATGAGCACAATTGCTAATTAAAATCAGTGTAAAATACGGCAAAAATTGCCATTCCGTTTTGACCGATTGATTTAGTTGTGTCAATTTCCCAGTAAATCTAACTCATTATGACAACTTTATAGCTCAATGTACTACTGAAGAAGTCCTCAAGGCTGTGGTGTGAGCATTGTTCCTTATTTAGTTGCGAGTAGAGATTTATGAGCACAATTGCTAATTAAAATCAGTGTAAAATACGGCAAAAATTGCCATTCCGTTTTGACCGATTGATTTAGTTGTTGTGTCAATTTCCCAGTAAATCTAACTCATTATGACAACTTTATAGCTCAATGTACTACTGAAGAAGTCCTCAAGGCTGTGGTGTGAGCATTGTTCCTTATTTAGTTGCGAGTAGAGATTTATGAGCACAATTGCTAATTAAAATCAGTGTAAAATACGGCAAAAATTGCCATTCCGTTTTGACCGATTGATTTAGTTGTTGTGTCAATTTCCCAGTAAATCTAACTCATTATGACAACTTTAGCTCAATGTACTACTGAAGAAGTCCTCAAGGCTGTGGTGTGAGCATTGTTCCTTATTTAGTTGCGAGTAGAGATTTATGAGCACAATTGCTAATTAAAATCAGTAAAATACGGCAAAAATTGCCATTCCGTTTTGACCGATTGATTTAGTTGTTGTGTCAATTTCCCAGTAAATCTAACTCATTATGACAACTTTATAGCTCAATGTACTACTGAAGAAGTCCTCAAGGCTGTGTGAGCATTGTTCCTTATTTAGTTGCGAGTAGAGATTTATGAGCACAATTGCTAATTAAAATCAGTGTAAAATACGGCAAAAATTGCCATTCCGTTTTGACCGATTGATTTAGTTGTTGTGTCAATTTCCCAGTAAATCTAACTCATTATGACAACTTTATAGCTCAATGTACTACTGAAGAAGTCCTCAAGGCTGTGGTGAGCATTGTTCCTTATTTAGTTGCGAGTAGATTTATGAGCACAATTGCTAATTAAAATCAGTGTAAAATACGGCAAAAATTGCCATTCCGTTTTGACCGATTGATTTAGTTGTTGTGTCAATTTCCCAGTAAATCTAACTCATTATGACAACTTTATAGCTCAATGTACTACTGAAGAAGTCCTCAAGGCTGTGGTGAGCATTGTTCCTTATTTAGTTGCGAGTAGATTTATGAGCACAATTGCTAATTAAAATCAGTGTAAAATACGGCAAAAATTGCCATTCCGTTTTGACCGATTGATTTAGTTGTTGTTCAATTTCCCAGTAAATCTAACTCATTATGACAACTTTAGCTCAATGTACTACTGAAGAAGTCCTCAAGAGCATTGTTCCTTATTTAGTTGCGAGTAGATTTATGAGCACAATTGCTAATTAAAATCAGTGTAAAATACGGCAAAAACCATTCCGTTTTGACCGATTGATTTAGTTGTTGTTCAATTTCCCAGTAAATCTAACTCATTATGACAACTTTATAGCTCAATGTACTACTGAAGAAGTCCTCAAGGCTGTGGTGTGAGCATTGTTCCTTATTTAGTTGCGAGTAGATTTATGAGCACAATTGCTAATTAAAATCAGTGTAAAATACGGCAAAAATTGCCATTCCGTTTTGACCGATTGATTTAGTTGTTGTGTCAATTTCCCAGTAAATCTAACTCATTATGACAACTTTATAGCTCAATGTACTACTGAAGAAGTCCTCAAGGCTGGTGTGAGCATTGTTCCTTATTTAGTTGCGAGTAAGATTTATGAGCACAATTGCTAATTAAAATCAGTGTAAAATACGGCAAAAATTGCCATTCCGTTTTGACCGATTGATTTAGTTGTTGTCAATTTCCCAGTAAATCTAACTCATTATGACAACTTTATAGCTCAATGTACTACTGAAGAAGTCCTCAAGGCTGTGGTGTGAGCATTGTTCCTTATTTAGTTGCGAGTAGAGATTTATGAGCACAATTGCTAATTAAAATCAGTGTAAAATACGGCAAAAATTGCCATTCCGTTTTGACCGATTGATTGTTGTTGTGTCAATTTCCCAGTAAATCTAACTCATTATGACAACTTTATAGCTCAATGTACTACTGAAGAAGTCCTCAAGGCTGTGGTGTGAGCATTGTTCCTTATTTAGTTGCGAGTAGAGATTTATGAGCACAATTGCTAATTAAAATCAGTGTAAAATACGGCAAAAATTGCCATTCCGTTTTGACCGATTGATTTAGTTGTGTCAATTTCCCAGTAAATCTAACTCATTATGACAACTTTATAGCTCAATGTACTACTGAAGAAGTCCTCAAGGCTGTGGTGTGAGCATTGTTCCTTATTTAGTTGCGAGTAGATTTATGAGCACAATTGCTAATTAAAATCAGTGTAAAATACGGCAAAAATTGCCATTCCGTTTTGACCGATTGATTTAGTTGTTGTTCAATTTCCCAGTAAATCTAACTCATTATGACAACTTTATAGCTCAATGTACTACTGAAGAAGTCCTCAAGGCTGTGGTGTGAGCATTGTTCCTTATTTAGTTGCGAGTAGATTTATGAGCACAATTGCTAATTAAAATCAGTGTAAAATACGGCAAAAATTGCCATTCCGTTTTGACCGATTGATTTAGTTGTTGTTTCAATTTCCCAGTAAATCTAACTCATTATGACAACTTTATAGCTCAATGTACTACTGAAGAAGTCCTCAAGGCTGTGGTGTGAGCATTGTTCCTTATTTAGTTGCGAGTAGATTTATGAGCACAATTGCTAATTAAAATCAGTGTAAAATACGGCAAAAATTGCCATTCCGTTTTGACCGATTGATTTAGTTGTGTCAATTTCCCAGTAAATCTAACTCATTATGACAATTTATAGCTCAATGTACTACTGAAGAAGTCCTCAAGGCTGTGTGAGCATTGTTCCTTATTTAGTTGCGAGTAGAGATTTATGAGCACAATTGCTAATTAAAATCAGTGTAAAATACGGCAAAAATTGCCATTCCGTTTTGACCGATTGATTTAGTTGTTGTTCAATTTCCCAGTAAATCTAACTCATTATGACAACTTTATAGCTCAATGTACTACTGAAGAAGTCCTCAAGGCTGTGGTGTGAGCATTGTTCCTTATTTAGTTGCGAGTAGAGATTTATGAGCACAATTGCTAATTAAAATCAGTGTAAAATACGGCAAAAATTGCCATTCCGTTTTGACCGATTGATTTAGTTGTTGTGTCAATTTCCCAGTAAATCTAACTCATTATGACAACTTTATAGCTCAATGTACTACTGAAGAAGTCCTCAAGGCTGTGGTGTGAGCATTGTTCCTTATTTAGTTGCGAGTAGATTTATGAGCACAATTGCTAATTAAAATCAGTGTAAAATACGGCAAAAATTGCCATTCCGTTTTGACCGATTGATTTAGTTGTGTCAATTTCCCAGTAAATCTAACTCATTATGACAACTTTATAGCTCAATGTACTACTGAAGAAGTCCTCAAGGCTGTGGTGAGCATTGTTCCTTATTTAGTTGCGAGTAGATTTATGAGCACAATTGCTAATTAAAATCAGTGTAAAATACGGCAAAAATTGCCATTCCGTTTTGACCGATTGATTTAGTTGTTGTGTCAATTTCCCAGTAAATCTAACTCATTATGACAATTTATAGCTCAATGTACTACTGAAGAAGTCCTCAAGGCTGTGGTGAGCATTGTTCCTTATTTAGTTGCGAGTAAGATTTATGAGCACAATTGCTAATTAAAATCAGTGTAAAATACGGCAAAAATTGCCATTCCGTTTTGACCGATTGATTTAGTTGTGTCAATTTCCCAGTAAATCTAACTCATTATGACAACTTTATAGCTCAATGTACTACTGAAGAAGTCCTCAAGGCTGTGGTGTGAGCATTGTTCCTTATTTAGTTGCGAGTAGAGATTTATGAGCACAATTGCTAATTAAAATCAGTGTAAAATACGGCAAAAATTGCCATTCCGTTTTGACCGATTGATTTAGTTGTTGTTCAATTTCCCAGTAAATCTAACTCATTATGACAACTTTATAGCTCAATGTACTACTGAAGAAGTCCTCAAGGCTGTGGTGTGAGCATTGTTCCTTATTTAGTTGCGAGTAGAGATTTATGAGCACAATTGCTAATTAAAATCAGTGTAAAATACGCAAAAAATTGCCATTCCGTTTTGACCGATTGATTTAGTTGTTGTGTCAATTTCCCAGTAAATCTAACTCATTATGACAACTTTATAGCTCAATGTACTACTGAAGAAGTCCTCAAGGCTGTGGTGTGAGCATTGTTCCTTATTTAGTTGCGAGTAGATTTATGAGCACAATTGCTAATTAAAATCAGTGTAAAATACGGCAAAAATTGCCATTCCGTTTTGACCGATTGATTGTTGTTCAATTTCCCAGTAAATCTAACTCATTATGACAACTTTATAGCTCAATGTACTACTGAAGAAGTCCTCAAGGCTGTGGTGTGAGCATTGTTCCTTATTTAGTTGCGAGTAGATTTATGAGCACAATTGCTAATTAAAATCAGTGTAAAATACGGCAAAAATTGCCATTCCGTTTTGACCGATTGATTTAGTTGTTGTGTCAATTTCCCAGTAAATCTAACTCATTATGACAACTTTATAGCTCAATGTACTACTGAAGAAGTCCTCAAGTGGTGTGAGCATTGTTCCTTATTTAGTTGCGAGTAGATTTATGAGCACAATTGCTAATTAAAATCAGTGTAAAATACGGCAAAAATTGCCATTCCGTTTTGACCGATTGATTTAGTTGTTGTGTCAATTTCCCAGTAAATCTAACTCATTATGACAACTTTATAGCTCAATGTACTACTGAAGAAGTCCTCAAGGCTGTGGTGTGAGCATTGTTCCTTATTTAGTTGCGAGTAGATTTATGAGCACAATTGCTAATTAAAATCAGTGTAAAATACGGCAAAAATTGCCATTCCGTTTTGACCGATTGATTTAGTTGTTGTTCAATTTCCCAGTAAATCTAACTCATTATGACAACTTTATAGCTCAATGTACTACTGAAGAAGTCCTCAACTGTGGTGTGAGCATTGTTCCTTATTTAGTTGCGAGTAGAGATTTATGAGCACAATTGCTAATTAAAATCAGTGTAAAATACGGCAAAAATTGCCATTCCGTTTTGACCGATTGATTTAGTTGTTGTGTCAATTTCCCAGTAAATCTAACTCATTATGACAACTTTATAGCTCAATGTACTACTGAAGAAGTCCTCAAGGCTGTGGTGTGAGCATTGTTCCTTATTTAGTTGCGAGTAGAGATTTATGAGCACAATTGCTAATTAAAATCAGTGTAAAATACGGCAAAAATTGCCATTCCGTTTTGACCGATTGATTTTGTTGTTCAATTTCCCAGTAAATCTAACTCATTATGACAACTTTATAGCTCAATGTACTACTGAAGAAGTCCTCAAGGCTGGTGTGAGCATTGTTCCTTATTTAGTTGCGAGTAGAGATTTATGAGCACAATTGCTAATTAAAATCAGTGTAAAATACGGCAAAAATTGCCATTCCGTTTTGACCGATTGATTTAGTTGTTGTGTCAATTTCCCAGTAAATCTAACTCATTATGACAACTTTATAGCTCAATGTACTACTGAAGAAGTCCTCAAGGCTGTGGTGTGAGCATTGTTCCTTATTTAGTTGCGAGTAGAGATTTATGAGCACAATTGCTAATTAAAATCAGTGTAAAATACGGCAAAAATTGCCATTCCGTTTTGACCGATTGATTTAGTTGTTGTGTCAATTTCCCAGTAAATCTAACTCATTATGACAACTTTATAGCTCAATGTACTACTGAAGAAGTCCTCAAGGCTGTGGTGTGAGCATTGTTCCTTATTTAGTTGCGAGTAGATTTATGAGCACAATTGCTAATTAAAATCAGTGTAAAATACGGCAAAAATTGCCATTCCGTTTTGACCGATTGATTTAGTTGTGTCAATTTCCCAGTAAATCTAACTCATTATGACAATTTATAGCTCAATGTACTACTGAAGAAGTCCTCAAGGCTGTGGTGTGAGCATTGTTCCTTATTTAGTTGCGAGTAAGATTTATGAGCACAATTGCTAATTAAAATCAGTGTAAAATACGGCAAAAATTGCCATTCCGTTTTGACCGATTGATTTAGTTTTGTTCAATTTCCCAGTAAATCTAACTCATTATGACAATTTATAGCTCAATGTACTACTGAAGAAGTCCTCAAGGCTGTGGTGTGAGCATTGTTCCTTATTTAGTTGCGAGTAAGATTTATGAGCACAATTGCTAATTAAAATCAGTGTAAATACGGCAAAAATTGCCATTCCGTTTTGACCGATTGATTTAGTTGTTGTTTCAATTTCCAGTAAATCTAACTCATTATGACAACTTTATAGCTCAATGTACTACTGAAGAAGTCCTCAAGGCTGTGGTGTGAGCATTGTTCCTTATTTAGTTGCGAGTAAGATTTATGAGCACAATTGCTAATTAAAATCAGTGTAAAATACGGCAAAAATTGCCATTCCGTTTTGACCGATTGATTTAGTTGTTGTTTCAATTTCCCAGTAAATCTAACTCATTATGACAACTTTATTAGTATTCACATTTATGTCACAGACTGTAATAAGTCACTCAATCATGTCGTAGGTGACCATTTGATCCTTATTTCTCTGCATTACTGATTTGATGACCAATAGCTATAATAAATCAGTGTACAAATACAGGTCTCAAAAAATTTTCCATTTA
>JALAJA010001912.1:7500-12447 GCA_023376005.1 Doryteuthis pealeii | reverse complement strand
ACTATGATAAAAAGGGGTGGGGTTGCTAAAGGGCAAATAGGGTCGGGGGGCAACCAATATAGGTGCTAGGGATTGACGTCATTAGTCGATTGATAGACGGGCGGACGTCTAGCCTAAATAAGGCCAAAGTGGAGTGTTGCATGTCATAGACTGCTCAGCAACCAGGTTTCATCCTTAAGCATCACGGGTCGCCACCCACTGCCAGCAGGTGGACCCATGGGGGGGGGGGTCTTACCCCTCTGCAGAAGTGCAGTCCGGGCATTCTAAAGTCCCTGCCGATGGAGCTATTGATTGTCTTGATTACACGAAAACGTAACTAGTATTAGTGAGAGGCAGTATATTAGTATATCAATATATAAGTTAGTATTTTCAGTATATTAGTATATAAATATATTAGTATATTAGTATATTAGCGGCAGTATATTAGTATATATTAGTGCTAATTGAGCGGTTGGGCATTCAGACAGAGCTCGAGGGTCGACAGCACCAACAATACCAATTCCCCATAGTTTCCTTTATAAAAAAATGTCTCAAATGAATCAATGTGTTATAGGTAAAATATTTTTTTACATTACGAATCCCAACTGTTCTTATTACGATGTCATAGTTCAGTACGATATCCATTACGGTCAAGTCATGCTGAAAGCACCGGTTTCCGCCTAGATCACTGATGTTAAGCAGCGATGAGCCCATTCAATACTTAATTGGGTGACCACCTAACCAACAGCAACTTTGAGTCCTTTGTTTATCAAAATCACTTGATTTGGCATTAGATGAGCTGAAAAGAGTTGATATGCTGTAAAACAAGCAAACAACCAGAAGGTTAACCAATACGCCGCAGGGATTACACTTACTGTTATATAAATATAGTCTGGTTATTTTGTTAACGGTACAGAGTAGTTACAGCTAGAAATAAACACACCAAATAGATTTCTCTATAATTTTGGGGACATGGAGGTTAAGTGACTGATTAAGATTTATTGATTAAGATTGAATGATTAAGATTAATTAAGTTTGATTAAAATACGGATTAAGATTGTACACACACACACACACACAGACAAGCACACAACACACACACACACACACACACACACACACAACACACATATATATGAAAATACACAGTCCGAGGGAGAGAGAGAGAGAGAGAGAGAGAGAGAATTAAAAAAGAGCAATAAATATATATATGGATAGAGAGAGAGAGAGAGAGAGAGAGAGAGAGAGAGAGAGAGAGAGAGAGAGAGGGGGAGAAGAGAGATGGAGAGAGAGAAAGAGAGATTTAAAGTAATAATGAGAGTGAGAGAAATAGTAAGATAGATATTGTGTGTGTGTGTGTGTGAGACAGAGAGAGAGAGAGAGAGAGGAGAGAGAGAGAGAGAGAGAGAGAGAGAGAGAGAGAGAGAGAGAGAAGAAAGTGAGAGTGAGGGTGAGAGAGAAGAGAGCGAGTTGAGTGATCAAACGATATATATATATATATATATATATATATATAGAGAGAGAGAGAGAGACAGACAGACAGACAGACAGAGAGAGAGAGAGAGACAGAGAAATAGAAAGAGAAAGAAAATTAGTCAGGATGTAATATATCCACGTGGTCTCTTAAAGGTGCCACTTGACCCCGCGTAACGAAAGAAGCTGACAAAGACGTGTTATTCTTTTATACCAAAGTCTCTCCATTATTCATGCTAACCTTTCTAACTGAGCTTTTTGTTTTGATACTCTCATTAGGGAGAGAAAAGTTCCCTACCCATTTTAAATACCGTATCTCAAACGTGCTGAGATTGGGCTAAAACGACAAGCTACTTAAATGTCTTCCCCTATATCTCAATTCTAACTTCGAAAAAAGTTAAACCTTTTCCAACATATGACAATGCAACTACACAATAAGAGTTCAGATGCTCGCTCACTTCATGTAATTTGAAGGAATATTGAATCCACCACTTGGCATCTGTATAGGGTGGTAGTTCATAAATTATTATATTAACTAGCAAAAAAAAAAAAAAAAGATTACCTCCAGGCGCTGTAAACATTAATTTTTGAAATATAATTATCTGAGGGATACGAGTTAAATATTCTATGCTGGAGAATTTGTGTCTTAAATAATAACATCAAATTATTTAAAGAGTAAAAAAACACAGAACAAAACAATTTGAAATGGAAACTTAGTTCTGTTCCCCTCAAATAAAATGTTGCGTGCATCTATTAATTATCAATCAAATGATTATTTGGAATATTTTACACATAAATTTTACACAAACTCGTAGATATTTATTCATTTGTATAAACTTTTTAGTTAACCTTTTGATACTGAAAAAAAATGACTATTTCTTGTTTGCAAATAATTTTCTCGTAAATCCCTATACGTTAGATAACTTTAAAAATATATTAGAATAAAACAAACTATGTGTAAATGTATAAGACCGAGCAAGTATTTATTAAGAATTGTTAAAAAAAAAACAAGCAAGACCGTCTAAGGTTGCGTACTAAAACTTTGAGTGTATATAATACAAGGTTGTTATTTATTCTATGTATTGATGATTTTGGGTAATGTGACGTAATCAGTGACGTAGTTTCGGTTACAGACAAATTGAGAGCGAATATCCATTATTAATAGATATTGCTAATTGCTTTGATATGGCAATTAAAATTAATCCTACCTTTATCCCGTAATAGTTACATATCTCTCTCTCTCTCTCTCTCTCTCTCCACACACACACACATTATAGTTGGTTGTGTGTGTCTGTGTATGTACACATTATGTAAAATAACATAAAGGCTATTTACACTGATGAGTTATTGCTTATGACAATACATACACAGGGTGTTCATAAAGTCTTGCAGCAGTTTTAAAATCGAAAACTTAATAACTCACATTATATAAATGATAGAATCATTTAATAAAAAACTATATGAAAGATTAGTTTTAAGGGTCAGGTTGATTCGCTGGCACCTGACGCACCCTGAAAGGAAATGCTGAAGGAACTGAACATTTTTCTGTTTCACCTCACCCCATGGAGTCTTGCTTCATGTGGAGCACTCCACTTTAAACCGAACTTTTGTCACATTCTAAAACTATGGAACGGTTAATAAATACCCTGAATTTCTGGCTGGCACTTGAGAACGTTTGAAAATGACAAAAGCAAAGCAATTCTCTCAAGAAGATCATAGTGTAATAATTGATCGGCATAATCGTGGAATGGGATATCTAAAGATCTTTATTGAATCAATAACTTATCACTATAATTAGAGCCAGCACTTGAAAATGGAAGGAACATAGCCTGATTACTAAAAGATTATTTACTAAAGAAAACAAAATTTGGTCTTCATTAATCGATTACCACCCGAGAATTGCTAATATTTATGGTGTTGGAATATTTTGAACATATAGTTATTTACTAAGCTTAGCTTAGATGTGGCACAAGGCCAAATTATGGGGCGTCCCCTGAGAATCGAACTCACGAACATTGGTGTGCAAATCTAACATGCTAACCATTACACCATATGAGGTGCCCATACTTTGAACATATAGTTATTTACTAAGCTTAGAAGGGAACGTCCTTGAAAATTAAGTGAACGAGCAGCTACATCCATTTGTCAGGAAGAAATTCGAAACTCATTCACTACGAAGGGAGAACTTTACAAGAATTTGCAGATAGCTGGAACAGAAGTGAGCAGATACACTTGTTTGGACATTGCCCCAAGTAGAGGACTGCGTTCTTGGACACTCTCCTGTGTAGAACTGGATTATCTTGCAATCCACTGTGGAGGATTGTATTCATGGACACTCCATCATGTAGGATTGAGTTTAAGACTGTATTCTCGAACACACCACTCCCAAAAGAAAATAAATATTTCAGCATTAAATAACCCAATAAAGGTTGACATGTCATAAAACCAACCAACTAACCAGCCAGGATCAGCCCAATTATTCTTGCACGTACGCATAATCGCTTATACTTGCTTATATGAATATGTCCATAAATATACGAAATCAGTATTATATATTATATAATATATATATATATATATATATATATATATATATATATATATATATATATATATATATATATATATATATATAATTTCTTACCGTAAGGGTTTACCTATAAGTTTAGTATATTAAATTATATATATATATATATATAATATATATATATATATATATATATATATATATATCGTATTTATGTTCTATTTGAATACGACATGCATAAACATATGTGTAGTAACCGAAGAAGGAACAGAAAACAAAAAGATATATATATATATATATATATATATATATATATATATATATATATATATATATATATATATATATATATATATATATAATACAACATACTCACAAACATAGACATCATCAAGGGACAGGGGGAACACTCCAACTTCAGCCCCTCTGTCACTCTTTCCTTACCATGTCTTTTTGTTTGCCGCCAAATGCCAAGAAAGTTTGCATATTATATCCGCTATGTTTGTCTGAGCGCTAGCAGTCACTCATGAAATTGTCCAATCATTTGACTCGTTGCTTAGTAAAGGGGAGAGATATATTTTGAGCCCAAGTAACCTTGTATGGGATTATATGCGTATAACATAAAGATTTTTTTATTTTTACTTCTTTTCGTCCTCTCTTCACTCATTTTCTTATTCTATTGCTTTCATTTACATCATCTACAATTCTATGATACACACACACACACACACACACATATATATATATATATATATATATATGTATATATATATATATATATATATAGCTTACATTTTGTTTTCAAATTAACTTGTTTTCAATTCAATCTGTTTTTTTCTTCGTTCGTCTCGGCCCTGTTTGCTTGTTTGGTGTCAATTTTTTTACAGTAGCTACTAAATTAGGCAGGGCAATGAAAAATAAGTAAGAAAATTTCAAAAAATATTTATACATATATATATATATATATA
>JALAJA010001912.1:0-2500 GCA_023376005.1 Doryteuthis pealeii | reverse complement strand
CAGATCAGAGATTGTTACTTTCAGGTTTGTTACCCGGAGTGATAATACCTGTTAGGGTCCCATCTATGGGCCAAATAGAAATGTTTGAAAATTATTTGTATTCAATAAAACTGTTTACAAAAGAATTTAAAAATCTCTTAAAAGACCAACTACGCAAAAATATAGATATAAATGTATAACAAACGTGATTCCATAACTTCTATGCATAAAATAACCCTAGACGGGTTGACATGCCATTAAAATCAATCAATCTGAATCTTTGAGTACCACCTTGTGCACTATATCCAGTTGTCAGTATAAAACCATACTTAACAAAATGATAGTTAACAAGTAAAAAAATCCAACTTCCTATTACAAACTTTTAGGTAGAATACCAAGTTGCTTTAATTCTTTAATATTTCATTATACCATAGATACTGGTTTGATTTTTTTGTTTAATGGCATATCAATCTTTGTGGTTTATTTAATGCCATAGCCATCCTTGTAAAAGGACAGTAGCGGTACTATTTAATCCATAGCTGGGAGGACGAGAGTTACCTTTCCCAAAGGTATTAGTCCAAAAGTAAACGTAATTGCGCGACTGGAGTTCGAACTTGCTGATTACGATGTCGCAGTTCAGCATGTTAGTCACTACGCACAGAAACTCTCCCACCCCTCGGAAAATAGGCTATTCAAGAAATGTTACCATATTTGTTTAGCAAAACAGGATCATTCATCAATTTGCATGTGCCACTACTTAGAATGAATACAAGTCAGCACAAAAAGGCGTTACATTCTTTATTTTAAATTTTTTTTTGAAAAAAGTTTCTCAAAACGCCATTCTCTTTTATTTATGGATCTTATATTAAGCTCGAGGGGCAGGGCGGGGGGGGGGGGCTGTAAATATGCTTTCTTTATGACAATGTATATTTTTATATATTTGAATAAACATTCTTGAAATATTTTAGTTTTAAATTTGCACTAAATATAGTTTACTTTTTCATTCATTTTTTATTATTAAACTTTTTTCATGCTCAGATTTAGAGTTAGCTTTTTTGGGCGATTTTACCGTCCCCTCACCCATTACATTGAAAGCTTAACAACTAGACGAATAAAAACATTCAAGTTTGCCTATGTCTGGCAATGTGTTTGCAATTCACAGTCATACGATTTTTGTTGGATTTTAGTGATTTGAAAATGCAAGTTAATTTAAGTAATAATGTGGAGATAGATAGATAGATAGATAGAGAGACAGAGAGAGAGAGAGAGAGAGAGAGAGAGAGAGAGAGAGAGAGAGAGAGAGACAGACAGACAGACAGACAGACAGATTATGTAGTGTAGTCTATGTTGTTATTACCCGTGAAAAAATCACGAATATATGAGAATTTCTCAAATGTCTGATTGATTGATTGACTTTAATGGCATGTCTATAGTTAGTTAATTGCGTATATTTAAATTTTGCAGATTACTCACCTCCCTACACACACACGCGCGCGCACACACACACACCTATATATATATTATATATATGTGTGTGTGTGTGTAACACAGTTTGATGAAGGCCATATCGATGGAATTAAATTTATAAATGTTCATATGAGCGGCATTTGAACCTTTTCTTTGATATATATATTATATATATATATAATATATATATATATATATTATAATAGTAGACCCTGTTTAAACTGATCTAAGATGTAACAACTTTTTTTTATAGTTATTACTGTGAGGATGGAAGTCATGGGAAAGTGGTTTGACAAAGAGCCCACTCACTCACCATTTTTTCTATTAACCCTGCAAAAGCTTGATGATGGAACAGAATGCAAGGATGTGGATTGATAACTTTCCCAACGGCATTGGTACGAAGTAAACATAAAACAATCTCAATGATAATTCAAAATATGTCTACCGATTCTATTTCCATAATGGTCTCATTTTCATACTCACTACTTTGTTTTCTTTCTTCTTTACCCACCCACCATATATATAGTATATATTTATATATATTATATGATATAGTACATCCACAGACAATTGTTTGATGATACATACTGTTCTATTCGTACCGGCTAGAACATAGCAGCAGCTACCTATATATATATATGATATAGTTGGTGAAAGCTAGTGTTGGACACTCTACCGGACTGAGCTAAATACCGGCCGATGTAATTCTTATTTTTCCCCATTGAAAATGTTAAGAGGATTTTCCAGATTACTTTATTCTCTGATGAATTGTTCAGCTATATGTTATTATGATCTAATAGGCCGGAATCGAAACCGCGACCTGTTATAATACTCCTTTACTTGGGTGTATATAACCGGAGAGAGAGAGAGAGAGAGAGAGAGAGAGGAGAGAGAGAGAGAGAGAGAGAGAGAGAGAGTAGATGTGGAGGAGAGAGAAAGAGAAATAACGTGAGTGGGGAGGAGAGAGAAAGAGAGAGATTGTGGGTGACGGAATAGAGAGAGAAATTAGAGTGAGTGAGGACGAGAGAGAAAGAGAGAGATCGTGCCTGTGTGT
>JALAJA010001910.1:0-12900 GCA_023376005.1 Doryteuthis pealeii | reverse complement strand
AACATGTGCTGGTCGAGAGTGTGTGTGTGATATGACCTGGTTTCCTGTAAAAGAAGAATTCCGTTGTTAAGTTAACACAAAACAAATTTCAATTCTCAGCTGAGGCCCTAAAATTCTGGCTTTGTACCAGGATTAGTAAACATTAATCGGGTAATGAAAACTATTGCTCGTAAATTCCTACCATAAAATAACTGAACCCCCATTTTATGTCCGTGTTTTTGCAATAATGTTTATTTTTCTTGCACCCGTTATGTTACAAGACTTAGTATAAATATATTCCTTTATTTATTTTAATATTCACTTCAATGTGTATATTCTAAGCTTTTTATTTGTGAGAATACTTAGTTTAAAGTGGGGGTTCGTTTTTACACTTCAACTTTTTACTCGTAAATTCCTACCATAAATGCCCAGCCTAATTTATGGCAGGAATTTACGAGTAAAAAGTTGAATATTACTTTTGTTGTTATTTCTTTCTTTTTGGCTTTGCTACTCTAAAATAAAAACGTCAGATTTTAATCATCGTCGACGAAAAAGAAAATTACGGTCATAAAAGGAGGATCCAATTTATGCCTAAATTGTAAAACGAGCCCCCACTTTAAAACTAAACATTCTCACAAAATAAAAAAAACTTTTAGAATATGCACATTGAATGAATATTAAAATAATAAAGAAAATATATTTGTATTGTAAAATAACGGGTGCAAGAAAAAATAAACATTTAATACAAAAACACGGACATAAAATGGGGTTCAGTTTATTTATGGTAGGAATTTACGAGCAATAGTCCTTCATTACCATTAATCGCATATCTATGTATGTGTGCATAAAAAGCAATCTCTGATAACACTGGCCTGTGTTATTTTTTTCCTAAAGTCAAATGTTTACCAAGTGATATTTGATCCCCATTTGATGCTGAATTAAAGATATCATTCATTTGTTTAGTCAGGTCTGGTTTTTAAGATGTGCTTGAATACTAACAAGTTGTACATAATAGCACTTATTCAAAAGTCTTTGGACTCTACTAGTCACAAAATAAATAGAGTTCTCAATACTGTTCAATATATTTCAGATAAGAGCTTGTATCTTAAAAATTTAATATGATTAGAAAAATGAGTATGATTTTGGATTCAGCGTAAAAACTGCCTTAAATCAACTATTATATATTCGACCATGAAAACATCGCAGTCTAGTGTAACAAATACCAATATCAGTGTGTACTATTTTCTTTTCTTTTTTTCTTCTTTTTTTTTTTGCCAGCATCAGATGACTTTACTCCTAAGAGACCGTAGCCCAAACATATTATACCATTTTGAATTCAGGCCGACTCCGTGAACAAGTTAAACATATTCCTGGCCGAGTCCGGACCCGCAATCCTGAAATTGTAGATTCACAACTTTTAATTACTGCGATTGTCTCGGCAATTTTTTATGTGATTTTTTATTTTGTTTTGTGACGAATCTTTTTTGTATAATAATTTTTATAACCCTGGAAATAAAATAAAATTGTCAATAACTAGCTTAATTATCAGCCGATAGACCGGCTTTAAGCTAGTTTAATAAATACGTGCATTACAACACCCACACACACATATATATATATTATATATATTATATTATTATTTCTGCTTGAAGGCAATTATAAATGCATGTATCGAATAAGATTCGATAATTATAGAAAATAATCTTAAGTAAATCCCGCAAAGGATGGCTCGCCATGTAGACACCGTACAGACTGTTTCGACTTTATTAAGTCTCTTCAGCGATGTATACTAACGACTCCCTCCGACAAGGATCGAAACGGGACTTCACAGCATAGTCAGAGACCATATCCTTCGGCCGCGGTACATAGCGAACAATCCCTGCGAAATTAACCTTGTCAATGATGATACTACATTACACGCCCCTGCCATAGCAGGCAAGTGGACGTTTTTTTATAGCTTATTATAATGAGATTGTAGGTTTGTGTTCTGTAACCGAACTATATTACTTATACAAGTCACAATTCTTTTGTTATTTACCTCATTCTCCGTGATCTTATTTTTATTAAACTTCAATTATCAATAAAATTGTTTTACATCATTAAGACTGTTGCCCATATCTACATGATATTTTCCACGTACCCACTTGTACGGTCAGGCACAGGCCCTATTAACGTGGACACCCACAAACCGAAGCTCATGGTGGCGGGTGAAAAATTGCGTCGATACCGTCGGCATTCCCCTCCAAGGGGGGCGCCTCAGGCACTGGGCAATAAACCCAGCCCTGCCCCTTTAAATCAAGGGGGCAGGTGTTGCCTGGGGGATAGCCCCCTGGGATCGACGCCGTTAATTATATCAATGGTCCAGAGGCGCGAAGACACTGTTGCCCATATCTACATACTAAGTAACATGCGATTGTATTTATATATACAACAAAATAGCAGTTTACAGTGTGAATGGGAAGGCTAATTTGGATATTGAATCAGGAACTCCTTAATTAATGGTTATCAACATAGGAAATGGACGCAGCAAACTGGGTTCAAATCCGTTTAAACAACGCTAATGCCCTGAGGAAGATATAAATCCAATTATTCTCCTCCTGCTATGGAATAAATGCTAAGGTAGACTGGATTATTTAACCTTGGTATGGCAATCAAGTCTAGAAAAACTCGGAGTTCAAGCTATTAAATTTCGTTAAAAATTGACCTCGTGTTGTATACTGCTCGTGCGGATGGGTTTCGGTAAATGTGGGGCCGCTCCAACCAATGACCAATAACCTGCATAGCGTGTTTGTATAAGTTATCCATGGGGAGAACATAATTGTTCAAAGTAGCAAATATAGCATCGTTGTCAGAAAACCCTATCTGCGCAGTCAATCCTCCGTCGCCCTGAGATGCGCGGTGCTCTTCATTTCGTGGTTACAGCTGTGCCAAACGTGGTGTGTCACTTAAACCCCTTTTGCTAGTGCAAAACGCTGTACCCACTGCCTAACTGTGCTCTCATCATTTGGTTGGTCTCCGTAAATGTTTCAGTAACGTCAAACCCCCAACCCTTTTTATAATATATGTGCCTAAAAAGCAGTGGCTGAGGTTCTTTAGTGTTCTGAGTATCATATTAAACTGCATCTCCTGATAAAGTTCCAATTCTGGAGCTCTGTTGATGTGAAGTATCCCTAAATTCGCCATTACTCTAGTTCACCCTGACCCGAGTGGTAGTACCTGTTAGAGTTCCATCTATGGGTTAAATAGAAGGAAATGAGTAAACAAAAAATTTCAGTAAACATCAATAATGAATGAAACAATGTCTTTGGCATAAAAATAATCATAAGTGTTGACATGCCGTAAAATCCACTAACTATCTAACTAACTAACCTTGTGCTGAAACATATCCATACCGCCTAACTGCGTGTACAGTATGGATTCTGTAAACATTGTGCAAGTGTCGATGAATGTCAACGGCTGCAATTTGTCTGCATGGCAGAACAAATTAAAAGTTGTGGAAATGTTTCCATTAGATATTACAATTCAATTTTTGAGATGTGCGCTTGGAGTAACGTTTATCGTTGTAGGAAATGGAATTGTTTTTCTTTACTCTTAGCTGTTATTATATATATATATACATATATATATATATATATATATATATTATATATATATATATTCCTTTAATATATAATAGTATTTTCCATTGTATATATTGTATTATATATTTGATGATATAATAATATTTATTGTTGTTTTAATATATATATATATATATATATATATCTGTTTAGTGAACGTATCATTTGTTTCAATCACAAGCAGTGATAATTGTAATGGTCACAGGCAATGGAATCGGCTAACCCAAGTTCACATCCTGGACAAGGCTGTTCTTCATTATAATCAGTATCCATTATAATTTGAAAGAGAGATGTTTATTTTTAATTAATTTGTGGTTATGGGTATTTTTAAACCTTGTCAGAAACTTTGAGTTCTGAATTCTGTTTATCTCTCTTTCTGCAACCTTTATGTTTTTCAATGCAAAGCCATCCAACTGACAAAGGCATACGAACGTCAGACAGGACATCAAGTGTATAAGAATAGATATAAAGAAAATAATGAAAAAAAGAAGAGAAGATAAAGAAAATGTGAGCAGCATCAACCGAACTGAATGACGAAAAAGAAACAAATTGCTTGGGAAGCTGCAGCGACAGAAAAGAGTTGGTCGAAACCTGAATTTCCACAAATTGAATCCTGTTGAACGTGGAGGTTTCTCTGTAAAATGACAGTGGTTGGCAGGTACGAAATGAGCAACAAAAAAAGGGAGGTAAGAAAAAAAAAGAAGCCGCAAAAAAAGAAATCCGGATAAGAAGAAAAGGCAGATAAGAAACAGAGAATGCTGGGAACGAAGGCGGGAGACGAATGAAGTGAATTAATGGCGTCGTGCTGAGTCGTTGCAAATGTGAAAACAGAGACAAGAGATGGACAGTTCTATGAGTCATTGGTGAAGAAAACAAACTTTACAGCCTCCATTCGACCAGTCTGTGCATTTGCACTGAATGAAACCCGAGGTTTGAAAGATCCTTCTTGCTGCCTCTCAATTGAACGTCTTTCTATAGCGATGGCGGCCATCGACAAATTCAGTGCCGCTTAATTAGACTTTAAATTTTCCCGCTCAGGCAGAAACACATAGAATGATAATTTGATTTTTAAATAAATTACTTTGCTATTCAGGGCTTTATGATTAACTGCATTCCGGCTTTCTTCGTTCCAAAGTGAATAAACGTACACATATGATTGAGAATTAAAAAAAAGGATTAGTATGATCTAATGAATAGGAAATACAAGCACAACACACACACATACACAACAGACACAAACATATATATATATATATATATATATATATATATATATATATATATATATATATATACTAGCAGAAGTACCGGCTCGTGATGGGACTAAAATGATTTTAAGAACATCAGGAAATGAGAGAAAGGTGGAAAAGCGAAGTAAGATAAATCAATTTTAATAACAAAAGATAAGAATTCGTGTACTTGGATATTCGTTTATTTTGGAATCTTTGTTCTTTTTTTTGGCTTGCATTAAAATATTATTTATGAAACTGTAATGAAACTGTAAACTCTTGATCGGTTTGAAACATGATTTTATTTTCTATAGGTTATTTTTTGTATTTACTCATTAAAGAATTTGACGAGTTCCACAATTCGAATGAATTTTATCATTGAATTATATTATTTTATCAGTAAAAACAACAAAAAAATGTTGTACTTTTCCTTATTATGAAGATATTAATTTATATGCGCACGTTTGATGTTCAATGACATCTATTTTATATATATATATATAAATATATATATATATATATATATATATATATATATATATATATATATATATAAGTTTTGTAATTTGCTTGAAGCATTGTGTTATATTGGTTTGTTGGTTGGTTTTGAAGGCTATCATAATGCAAGTGTAAAGAAAAAGAACGTAACTGTGGTGTTGTTTGTTAACCTGTGATATATTATATATATATATATATATATATATATATATATAACCATCAAAAACAATGATCAGTAATAAAAACAACTATACCCACATAAGTCTGATGCAGGCGTATATACCATCAAATGTTTAAATTGTAATAAACAATACATTGGTGAGACCTCAATAAGTCTTATCAAACGAAATCTACGAGCATAAAAAAGAAACATAAAAAGGGTTAGTAGAATAATGGATTAACGAAGCATATTCTGGAAACTAATATCCTTTTCAATTTCAATGAGTCCAAAATGATAGTTTAATATACACAAAAAAGCTCCAAAAATTGTGAATCACCGTTATTTCTAACTACAACATCGTTAAACGTTTTTGTTTTTTTTTTCAACTTCACTTTTTACGAAGTCAAATTGTTTTACATTTTACAAACACCTTATGTTGATTAGTTCTTGTTTATGTTTTTTTGTTTTTGTATTTTTGCTTTTTTTGTTTTTGTTTGTTTGTTTTTAATACGTTTCGCTTAATACTTATAATTTAAAATTAAAATAAATTTCGAATACTACAAGAATAACATCACGTAAGTTAATGCTTTGAACAAAAAATTCCAAGATAAATTCGAACAAATTGCGTCACACAGTTCTGTCTCTTTTTTCATATTTGAGTAATATTCAGAAGCCGCAACACACTAAAAACAAACTTATAAAACCAGTTTTTAAGGTTAATAAATCGAAACGTTATAACGTCACCTTCTAAATTGAATTTCATCCATCTGAACACCTTGTTGTTTTTCAATATTTTATATACTCACCACACACACACACTAAATCAGATGTGGCTCATTATATATATATATATATATATAATATATAATATAAATCGTTGAACTGTGCAGCCATTTTGTGTGTGGCAAATGTAATATCATTACATCTATTCGCCAACTTGAAAGGACGATGAACAAAATTTGCAGACACAAAATGGCTGCACAGTTCTACGAAATATTTTTGAAAGCAGAAATGCTGCTACACACACACACACACACACACACACAACACATATATATATATATATATATATATATATGTGTGTGTGTGTGTGTGTGTGTGTGTGTGTGTGTGTGTGTCGCGTCTGTTTTGGTATGTACGTGTCGAATTCTAACTTGGAAAGGAGATGTCACAGAGCATTAGAATTGCGCATAAACTGTGAAATGTTTAAAATAATGAAAGTACAAAATTTAGTTTTTATTTTTAATGATTAAATGATATATTCCAGCAATTAGAAATCAATCAATTTGTGGAACACTTCACTCTTTGGAGTATGAGGTGTGTGGAGTGCTATTCATTGCTATTACTCTCAGGTCCACTCTGACCAGGAGTGGTTCTACTTGTTAGTGTCTAATACCTGATTATACACATTGTAATACTAAAAGAGATGGTTTTGATTTGTGAGTAAAGAAATGGATACATGCAGAGGCACATTATATATATATATATATATATATATATATATATATATATATATAATATATATATATATCGTGAGATATTTGAAAAAATACAGGTTTAAAAAATGGGTAAGTTTATTAGCCGACGCTGCAGTGTTTCGATCTGTAAGTAGATCTTCTTCAGGGCTTTTGTTGATATAAAGAAGAGAGAAAAATTATCACAGAATAATGAGGAAGACTGTGATAGTCATTGTTTATCAATATAGCGTTTCTCTTCAAATTTCAAATGTTGAACACTATACTACAGTACCATCGGATTCACTTCCATTTCTCTTCACACACACACACACACACATATATATATATATATATATATATATATATATATATATATATATATATATTGTTGCGTATCCCGAAATTGAGTATTTTGCACCAATGACTATGAACGCAATGTTTAAAAAAATAAAAATAAACAAGGTAGTATTTATCTTCTTTCATTTCCCCAATTATTGTTATATAAAGCAATTTGAAACCTTACATATCTGAGTTTTTTTCTATATTTTATTATAATTTTATGCAATACACTATTATATTTCTAATTAAGAAAACGAACCAAAGAAATTAGGATATTTTTGCGGGGGGGGGGGGGGTAACGAATTAATGGCATTTCAGTTTATTTCAATGGGAAATTGACTTGATATACGATGAAACTGAGATAATCTCGTATGTAAAGGTACTACTGTATAAGTATATATGTATGGAGGCACGTGGTGTAATGGTTACCGTTTTGGGAAATGGAAACGGTGAGAAGAGTTCAAATCCTCGCGAGGCTGTTTGCATTTCTCATAGTGCTAATATTCTTAGGAAAGGTATGAATTCAACTATTCTCCCTTCAGCCTTTGGTAAATAGAAGAGCAGAATGGGAAATTGAACCTTGTTTAGGCAACCAGTCTAGTAAAAAGGAAAATTCTGAATTCAAATCTGTTAAATTTCACTTAGTAAATTGACCTTGTGTCACATCCTACTCGTGCGGACGGTTTGGTATATATGTATATGTGTATGCATTTTATCTTTAATTTTCTCTTATGTTTCTGTTAGTTAACGGTTGTACATATATTTCAGCTTCCTTGAAGTTTTATAGTCGGTGTTGTGTAAAGCGGATGCTGATCGCTAATTTACTACTTGGTTTGTCATTCTTTAGCTTCATGGAAGGATCAAAGTTCGCATCAGAAGACACCGCAATGTCCTGTGACTTTTATTGGTTTCTTTTGATACGGCTGCGCGATCTGCTCTTGCTTTGCTCAAATCTTCTTCAAAGTCGAGGTGAATTTTGATAAAATTATCGACAGCAGCAAGTGTCTCTCGAATAGACGTTCAAAGTGACTATGGCTACAAAAGTCATTCATTGCAAAGATGCGCGATTAGTCGATTCAGATTGTGTTAAAATCAGCGAGAATCTCGTGTCGGAAGACATCACACCATCGAATGAAAATTGTTTTTGATCTTCCGCATTCTAAAATTCTGATTAGTTCGGCTCTGATAACACCATCTTCGTACAATCTTGCAACTGTTTTTCTTGATACAAGTAAAGCAGTCGCGCTGTTGTCCGTGGAATACACCGAACAAGCAGGATTAACTAACCAATATGGCGTCTATACTCTCGAAAATCGTATATGTATTTTATGTTACATAATCTATGGTATAGCCTATCATTTTTGTAATGTAGTTTAATTAGATGTAAATTTAACAGTATAAATAAGTAAATTCGACGAGTGGTCTGTTGTCAGTAGCAGGCAAAAAGCAAGAGAGTCTATCCCTTTTTCACTACCGCTAGACTATGGAGATTGTTTTTTGCGCCTGGGTTGGAGCGCCATACATGCCATCAGCTCCCTACTTTAGCTTACAGGTATAAGCTATGCTACTCATACGCTGAGTTGACAAGGACCGGTATCGATTCTGGAACCTTATGGTTTCTAGGCGGATGCTCCACCGACTTAACGTATACTGGAGAAAAATACAGTACCGAAAAAGTTCATAGAGGTTTTATTAAGCTTTGAATCCAGGGTCATGCAAGCGGGCTCTCTGATTGGCTTAGAAGGAGCACCGATGAGAAAAGTAGATTTAGCTACTCAGAATATTGATAACCGCCATGTTGGGCAGACAGAGATTCCGTCTCTATGTATATAAAATAGTGTGTACACCAACAATTTATCTGTGTTCCTGATTTAATAAGAACAGAATGAAACTCAGAACACCTAATACGAAGAACACAGAGAACGATACGCACAGAGACAGCGGGATTCATGCCTTTCCTAATGACGTTAACGAAAAGTGAAACGCAAACAGCCACGTCCATAATTTGAACGCTGATTCCATTTCCTACGGACCTCCAAAATTCATGTAGATAATATACGACTCATTTTGGTTTGTTTTATTTCATCTTGTTTTGTTTCAATTTTAGAGTCCTGTTTAAAACCTTTTATAAGAACATGCAGAGGAGAATAATTGGACTCATTCATTTCCCGAGGGTATTATCAAGTATTATAAGTAAAGGCAAACAGACGCATCCAGGATTTAAACTCGGGTCACCCGGTACATTTCGAGCGACAATAACTGTTACTCTATTAGAAATATCATTTTTTGGGCCTATGATGATTGCATAAGGCGAGAAACTGACGGTCACCAACCACAGTTTATTATGAATCTACGCTATATATATATATATATATATATATATATATAGTGTGTCAAAAAGTACAAAAGATATCGATACGTTTTGGACACCTTATATATATATATATATATATATATATATATATATATATATATATTAGTTTATATTTTTGAAGGCAATTACAATGCGTATATCGTATATAAAATTCGATAATTATTGAAAATAATTGTGACAAGCAAACTCGCTTACATATATATATAAGTAAAGTAAAGTCATCGAGGCGGCCTAAAGTCGGTATCAGCCAGACAGCGAGGTAGTCTATCCCCCTTTTCAATAGCGCTAGACCAAGGAGATTGTTTTAGCATCTGAGGTGGAGCGTCACACCTACCATCAGCTCTTTACTTTACGCACAGATCCCTGTGCTACTCATACGCTGAGTTGGCGGGACCGGTATCGAACTAGGAACCTTGTGTTTCTAGCCGAACGCTCTACCGACTGATATATATATATATATATATATATATTATATATATATATATATATATATATATATATATATATATATATGGATCTGTTTTTATATATATTCTCAGTAAGAGTCATGTTCTTGTGATTACCTGAAGATGCCGTATTAATACGGTTGAAATAAATTATTGTAATGAAGCAAGTTAGAGTTTTTCTTCATTTACTAAATACATATATATATATATATATATATATATATATATATATATATATATATATAATATATATATATATATATGAAAATTATTCATATATAATTTTTTTTTATTATATATATATATATATATATATGATCTGTTTTTACGGCCGAAAGATAAGCTCTTCTGTGCAATGTAAGTATTATAACATATTTATTTAAATAATAAGCTTAATTATTTAAGTCAGAAAAAATGTTTAAATTGTAACTAAAAATATCAGAGGACGTATAATTTTAAGCCTGTTGGTTTTACATAAATAACCAGATTATAGACCAATTCATTGTTCAAATATTATCAGCTTTCATAATTAATAGCAAATTCATGCATCAATGCATCTAAAGAATGATGATCCATTGAACATAACCAGCACAACATACAATTAGATTTTTTTTTCTGATCTTTTCCTAAACTGGGTAAAGTTACCTTTCCTTTTATCGAACACTCTGAGATATCCTTGGTAGAAGAAAATTGAAATATTCGTACCAACTGTCATGACACACACACTTATACTCTCTCTCTCTCTCTCTCTCTCTCTCTCTCTCTATATATATATATATATATATATATATATATATATATATATATATATATATATATATATTCTTTTTGCCAAACGACTAACCTGTTTAAGTGAAAGAGAAAAAAACCTGGAGAGCATTTTGCAGACGAGTAAGAAGCTTAACTTTTGGAACGGGTTGTGAGTTGGTAAAATCTGATTCGTTGAAACAAAGCAAAACATTTTGATATTGATTGAATAATAATAAAAAGGAAAAAGGAAAGTAAACCATGAAATAAAGTATTGATAATATAAGAAGTCATAATGTCGATGGAGACGTTTAAGAAAGATTACGAAGATGCGGAACTGTAACAACAGAAAAATTAAAAAAGAAAGAAACGAAAGAATATATCCCCTGCTTTGATTGAAAAATAAATACAAAGAATAAATAAATAAATACATGAATAAAAAAGTAAAAAGAACGAAGAAAAATGGTTTCAAAGCGGCCAGCAAATTTAGCACGAAAAGAATAAGTCTGAATTACAGCAACATTCCATGTGCTATTATTTATTTGAAAAAAAGAGGAAAAAAAAGCTGCTCGGCGTGAGCATCTGATGGCTCCTCATTCTTAAGTATTACATTGTGGAAGAAATTTCAATTAGATATAAATGACTTTCTAGAAGAAAAATAAAGAAAAAATTAATGACTATCTATTTTTATTAAAAGAATAAAAAGAAAAAGAAAAAAGAAAGAAAGAAAGAAAGAACCCTAAGCAAAACAAAAATAAAAATCTCAAAATAAATCAGTTCGATTTGCTACGTATATTTTCTTGCTTCTCAAGACGTGTCTCCTATCATTTCAAAAAGCCTCTTAGTGACAACGAAAAAGAAAGTTTATCTCTTGTTCCATAAAGCCCCACTTGTGTTATTTACAGATGGAAATTCAGTTTCATCATCTAAACTATCCACCTTTAATTAACTTTTCTTTAATTACATCTTACCTGAATTAATAAACTTAATTACAGAACTGAGGTTATAGTTTATGATGCGGTTCTTTGGTTTAAGGCATGAAACCTCGAAAAGCTGATTGCGCAATATAATAAAGACTGCTGGAAGCATTATTTAAGATCGGAAACAAGCAATAAAGTTTTGAGTAACACACGGCATTACGCAGGCATAGACGTTCGTTCGTTTTGGTGCGAAGCATATGCGTGAAGCGGTGTGTAGATTCATTCGTATAATTTTATACGTACAGCAAATAGAATCATGAAAGTAAAGATTCAACTGGAAATGTGAATTTAAATAAAGTAGATACGTGTGAGGTAAGAAAAAAAAGATCAAATTGAGGTAGTGTTTCAAAGCTATAAGACAAGAAGCCATAATAACTAAATGATATGTGAGTTCGTTTCTCTGTTTATATACAAGCACTATATATGTGTGTGTGTTTGTCTACGCTAATATTATATATATATATATATATATTATGTGTGTGTATGTGTGTGTGTGTGTGGTGTATACATATATGTGTGTATTGTGTATATCATGATATATATGTTAGTTGTGTATCTTATATATATCTGTGTGTGAGTCTGTGTTGCGCATATATATGTATATATTCAGAGGAAAAAATAACATGCTTTTGTCAGTGATTCTATCGAAAAGTGTGTTTCAGAAAGTTGCTGAGCCGTTTGAATTTGGTACCTGTCTCGTTTAAAAGAAAACGAGAAATAAATAAGCCTATAAAATTACAATAGTATAAAGATAAGCATAATACTTTGAAAAATACTGGTGCTCAGAGATCTTTTTGATTTAGAAGACGGATTTTTTAGGTAAATTCTTAAATCAAAAGACTCTCCTAAAACACAATAACAATTTCAGATATTGATCACATAGAAAATGGAGTCGGGGACCAAGATCAAGTATCTAGGCCGAGGACAAATTCAGTACTCCATTCTCTCAGTTTATTTCCAGCCATCATGGACCATTACAAGAGCACTAATACAACTGGTATCACCGTTAGCTGTTCCACAGCCATTTCAGCTCTCTAGCAAGATCCAAGTACTAGTCTATTTTGTGGTCCA